>JAOTOM010005059.1:305000-365000 GCA_034440615.1 Ashinkailepas kermadecensis
AACAAGGAAAAGGCTCGTTAAATAACGAGTGGCAGCAGGAAGAACAAGCACCTAGTAGATACTCTAGGCTACTCCGTGTTGCAGAACGAAGCACAGACTATGCAAATATGCGTTGACTAGGTACAAGGCAGGGATTGGTCGATTTGGTTTACAGTGCACTTTTCATGTCCATGTGACGGTGTGAGTAAATTGATTTGCACCCATTTACATTTCCTAAATGGATTAAATCAAATTTATTACTGTAGCAGCGTACAGTAGTGCACTAATATATGTATAAAACTACATTGAATAGTAATTGACGATCAAAATGTATCCATTTAAGCTAATTCAACATTTGTTTGTAAGTCGAACATGGTAGTGGTGAATCTAGGGGACATGCGTCTTGTTGCATGAACATATTCTTTTTTGCTCGATTGCCCGACTTTTTACACATACCGTTATATACTGCGGTATTTTATCTCAACATGCATGCTTTATATCTTGTTCCATACATCACCCTTCGATTATTCTACAATAAAATTGCCTTGCAATCAGGGGCGTCGCCACCGGGGGGGGGGCAGTCTTCTTGCCCCCCCACCCCCTGCCGTGAAATTGAAAATCACACTGTGGTCCCAAAAAGTCGTGCCGGATCCCAAAAAGTTGCACTTCTCCCCCCCCCCCCCCACCAAAAAAAAAAAAATCCATTCTTAACCGGAATTTCACTCTGCGGCCCCACAAATCGGGTCAAAGTCACCAAAACCCCGGAAAAAAAACGGGCCCCGGAAAAAAAACGTGTCATGGCACCGTAAAAAATCGCACCGGGACCCAAAAATATCGCATAAGAACCTTTAAAAAATAGAACTCGATGCCCAAGAAGTTCACACCGAGACTAGATCGAATCGACCTCAGCACCGGAAAATCAACAACAGATCCGGGAAAAAATTACCCTGAGGGTTTTTCTACTCCGAAAGGTGCCATCGGGTGAAAAAAAAAACCTCAGTGGCCGCAGTGGCATATCAAAGGGGCAAATTCCCCCTCTCTTTTGAGAGGAATAAGCTCCCAAGAATCGTGCCGGCCCCCCAAAAGTCGCGCTGGGGCCACCAAAATTCGCGTCGGTCCACCAGAATTCGCGCAAGGGTCTCCAAATAAATACGGCGGGCCCAAGAAAACTCGCTCCGAGGCCCGAAAACGTGCAACAGGAACCGCCAAAGTCGCGTTGGGGCCACAATTAAGTACAACGCGCCCCGCAAACTCGAACCGCCCCCCCCCCCAAATATCGCAATCGGAACCCACAATTCCCATCGGTAGTCCCAAAAATTTGGTCTGGGCATGAAAAATTTACGTCGGGCTCCCAAAAATTGGCGTCTAGGGCCCAACATAAGCACAGTGACACAAAAAATCGCATCGGTATCCGAAAAAAAATAAAGCCGGATCCCTTCAAAATAAGAAGGGATTCCAAAAAGTAAATTTCCGGGTCAGGAAAATGGCTCTGGACCACCGAGCATATCACTAGATGCCTTCACAAATTGCGCACGGCCTAGAACAACTTATCAGAGCTCGAAAAATCGAGGTGGGATACAAAAACATGGCGCCATGGGCTCGAAAAATCAGACCGGGATTCGGTCTTTAAAAAAAATCCGAGAAGATCTACAAAAGTCGGGTTGAGCCCAGAAAACTGGCGTTGGGTCCCCGGAACCACGCGCCTGGGCGCGATAAGTCGCGCTGGGACCCAGAAACATCGCACCGAAGCCCCAAAATCGTACTGGGGCCCCACAAATGTGCATCAGAAGCCCCAAATGAACAGCGGAACCCTAAGTGCACAACGGGGGCCGAAAATATAACTGGCCTCCCAAAGCGCACAGAGTCTCCCAAAAAGCGACAGGGCTTTAAAACATGCGTTGCAGCCCTAAATAAACATACCGGGAGCTCTGAAAAAAATACACCGGAAGCTCTCAAGGCACAAAGGGGCCATGAGACCGCACAAGGGCCTGAAAAAGAGGCTGGGGCCGCAAAAAGCAACATGGTGCAAAAACGAACAAAAAGACCGGGCACTAAATAAACACATCGGGACTTCGAAAGCGCCCTGACACATAAAAAATCCTCGGTGCACAAAAAAAGCAACAAAACCCCAAAACGAGCAGAGGCTTCGAAAATGTGTTGGGCCGCTAACAAAAAAAAAATGGATTGGAGCCCTAAGACACATCCGTAGACGAAGAAAGACGCAACTGGTCCAAAAAAAGAACACTGAGGCAGGGTCTCGGTTCTGTAGCCAATCTGGGAGCATATTTAATCAGAGATATGAGATGCATCAAAGCTCAGCGGGTATCCGCATTTCTTAAACACCAGAAAATGTGCGCGGTAGGGAACTCATGATCGAATTTAATTAATATAATTTTCGCAGCGAACACCCACACGAAGCATTCCATCACGTCAAATATGGCGCAAGTCTATCATGTGGCAGCAATTAGCAAAACGTAAGAGGCCTAGCAGAAACCATAGCATCGCACGAAGTGTGGCAAATGCGCCGAATGCGCAAGATGGGTGTGCACGTGCACGAACGTTGGCGTCGTGGCGACTGGGCGCTATGAACTGGAATGCCTGAAATTGGGAAATTTTCCATTTTAAAGTGATTTGCGTAGGTGTAATTTCAGCAATGTGAGATGACTTATCAATGGATACCAAAAAACCCTTAGAACATGGTGGGGGAGTTAGGGTTGAAATCCGACGAATCGGAAACCATAATGGTAGATTAGGCCCATCCACAGGACAATTCAGTTGGTCACTAATTATTTTATTAAAGAAGTCCCCTTCGACAAAATGGTGGTCGAAATCCGAGGGCTTTTTAATGGGGGTAGGTGAGCCCCCTCCAAATCCGTTTCTCCCCTCCCACTTGACGCAAATCTAGGTACGTCACTGATCCCCAATAATTTTCAGAAGCATACGCCCATGGGGCAAAGCCAACATTGAGGGGGAAAGTTCCCCCTCAGAAGCATTCAAAACAACACCTATGCCCCATGTAAAATGGGAGGAATGATGTTCTTAAATGCATTTTCTTCCTACAAACTTGTTTTCTGTGATTGCAGCCTGCATGATTAGAGCTTCCCAGCTTCAATATCTTCTCAACAACGTTATTTACAAAACGGTACAGCACGGCGAAAACCACGAGCGTGACGGCGTAGAATTTGAAGGTTTTGCATTATTTATGCACTGCCATTGTTTCATTGTTGCATTGTCAATTATGCATTGTTGTTCAATGCTTGTTCTTGCCGTTAATTTATTCGCTGAGGATTTATTATTTTAGCTTGTGTGCCAGGTGCCTTGCAGCCAGTACCAAATGTTATACAAATCAATAAATCCCCAAGATGGCGATCAGAAAACTAATTAAATCCACTTCTCGTTGTCACCTTCGCGAAATTGTCGTCCTAGGACTGAGCAATGATCGTTTAAGCTTGCTTATGACATCAAGCTGGTGGGAATTACTAACATTAGTGATGAATCTAGCTATGTTCGGTTAGACTTGGAGGACATAAAGGTGGATTGATCAATGGGAGATATATTTAAGATATGCTTAGCACCAGCCCCGCCAGCTCGCTGCAATCTAGAGGCCAGCGGGAATATTGTTCTGGTCGAGGAAGTATTAAGACATAGGTTTATTTTGGCACTTAGGTATTTATGCACATATTACTTACTTATACCATGGTATCGCTCAGTTCTCAGCGAAAAATTATTATTGCTATTGCGTTTTGCGTAAATGATGCACCATGCCAAGAACAAACAAGACATCAATGTGAAATCATGTTTCCCATTCCCGAACCATTCTAAGAGCCTACTAAAAAACAATAGGAGACCCTAACACAATGGAGGCCCCTTTCGGGGAGCAGGAGGCCCCTTTCAACCTTGCCCCCCTGGAAGAATTTCGTGGCGACGCCACTGCTTGCAATCATGTGCAACTCACTCCAGATACGCTTGCCATTCAGTAATATTACCGTGTCGTGTCCTATGGAAGTGTGCTTCGATTGGATGAACATTTCTGGACATTATAGCTCCATCGCATCCCAGATATGCAAATCCCAAATGCTCCGCGTATCCGGATTGATAAAAACCGACTTGACCTGGACCAGGTTGCGGACATTTCAGCAACTGTAAGTATATTCACATTCCCCAGTGGTTTCCCGCCAAATTTCATCTACATCTCAAAGGCCAACCACTACTCGTGCTGAGACAACCATGAATCAATGATAATGCAGCAACATCTGGTGGTGCAATGGCTTTCTAGGAATGACCGGCATCACCAGCCACGTGTACTAAGGAAAATGGATGGGCGTGTTGTTTGCATTACATTATCCTGCCAGCTGTGGCTATTGCGAGACTACGGGATGGAGGAGACGGGGGAAATAGTCCAGATATCACCGTGACCGACAGAGTGTGGCGCCAGGCAGCATGGGTCCATCCACCGATCTGGGATACGGGGGACGGACGGTTTGGGACCGATTTCGTTCCATACACCGCCGTAATGTTAAATGTCATCATCCCTCGTCCCCTGCCGTGGCGACGCCCATGCACAACGGTGTGAATGGACGTAATGTGACAGCAGACAGGCTACAGATAAAATATGCCTAAGCCAGAAACATTATGGAATGACCAAAAGCATGTCAGGACGTCCCACATCTCTGCACCACATATCTTTGCAGCTTTCGCTGATAAATTGCATGAACGTACCACAGTCGAAATACATACATCAACGCACCGTAAACGTTCCGTCAAAAACGCCTGAGGACCGTGACGATTTAGGCTACGCATCTAGTTGAAATGCTTTGTCCGAAACGGTGTCATTTGATACGGAGTTTGCTGGATCTGTTGGGGTGTGGGGGGGGGGGGGTAATAACAGGATGTCGATTTGCGTTTCAACACACGCAATGGCCACGTTGGCTTTCGGTGTAGTCTCAATCACGGTGGGAGCCTAGCATTCAGCCATTGGGTGTTGTTAGAGTGGAAGGAGAATACAAGTCATTGCCGACACATACTCCAATCGCAATGCGTGATGTGCACTGCAGTGACGCGTCCTTTGTGAATTGTTTCAACCCGCAGCAATTGCTTTTTAAGAGCGGCCACTTTTGTCTGACAGTTGGCAACACCAAAGCTGAGCAAAAGCACTCTGCCATTGTCTTCCAATTCAGTCTGCTACCTCACAGAGAATGCTACCGCCAAGTACGTGAGCATCCGACGGCCGTTACCTTGATAGTTTCCTTGAGAATGGCGTTCTCGCGGGTGAGATGGTCGTTCTCGACGTAGAACTGGTCGAGCTGTTGCTGCAGCTCCACCACGGCCTGGTTCTTGCCTCCCCGCCGGTGGAGCTCGTCCTCTAGCTGCCTGATCAGGTTCACTTGTTTCTGCAAACATATATCAAAACGAATATCAACAGTCGCCCAAGCGGCCCCTTGATCAAAGGGAAAGTAGATGGTGTCAACGGTCATCCGCCTGCCAGGAAGATGCGCCCGGTGTGAAATGTCGATGATGATGTCGATATTTAGTGCAGGTTCGGAATGTTCCACATCAGTGATCACGCCTACTTTCATGGTCCGTTTTGATGCCAAGGTTCGTGCCAGGCGAAAACTCCGATCGCCGTAATTCGGATAGATTGCTGACGGCGGAATGGAGACTCCACTCCATTTTAGTGTTGACATAATTGGACATAATATAACACTTACTTGATATTTCATTCAAATTTCCTGAATTAAATCCATATGTAGATCCACAAACTAAAAATATGTCATGAATTTCGACGGTAACTTGCCTTTATAAAATGTTACATCCCGATGAATCTATATCATATTTGAAATGACACGACCGAGGCTGCAACGAAAAAGGCAGTCTGCATACCGCTGGTTGGTTTTAGTGCTGCGAGCATGCAGACTGCTGTCACAACCGTGGGCATCTGTTCAGAATAGTATATGACGTGAATGGTGACATATCAGTCATTGGAATTGTTCTACAGATGTGCGACTAAGTTATTCACAAAAATTACTACAAATAAATTGGTCATTTTAATTATAATCTTGATATATTGGCAAATGTGCATGATATATTTTGTATCAAAACAATGCTCTAAAGAGCTGGGACAGCAAACTCAATGTACACTTGATTCGTTCGATTGTGCCGTATTTTGCCGTTGTATTTGGTCAAGTCGAGTGACATTTATATCCCACCGTTGCTTTACTAAATTGACTAATTTTTGGTGTTATATGCTGGCAAGGCGGAAAGGTCAGTCTTGGTAGATACATACCACCGTGAAGGACTAAGGAGGGATGTAGTCAGACAGGTTGCAATTATCTTGTATAGAGAAGAACGCTTCCCGTGAGAAGCAAGGCTGCGCATCGATGTATTCCCATCAGATTAAAAAATAATGTATTTGAAGGAGGTATTTAGAGATCATGGCAACTTGGCCTTGAATGAGGTGAGCGTCACTTCTGGGTCAGCAATTACATTGTTTATTTTCAGTTTCTCATTCATGGAACTCCTGTACTTCCACGGAAATTGGAAACGCTGAATTCACAATATTTTGCTGAACACGATAGGAAGGCATTCCAGTGTAGGAAATGAATAATAGGAAGGAAATGAATTATATTGGAGTAATTTTAAAGTATTGTAAACGGCTATAGAACGTTGGTATCGCTGGCGTTGTCCCTCAAAATTATCGGTATCAAACTAACAAGGTGGCCAGCTGACTGCGAACTGACTGCTATTTCACCAGCTGTGTGCACCGGAACAAAGCGTGCAAGCAAAGTGGTTTTGCCAGCTAATTATGTAAATGGATAGGCAGTAGAAGTTCATATTCCGGAAAACTTCCTCAAGAGGACGAAGAAAGCAAAGTATCGAGGGAAAATGTCGCTAGCCCATCGGTGTCACAAGGCTTTTTTCTCACAAAGGTGAAAGCTAGGTATGTACCTCTATGCCGGCAGGCAAAATCATCCGAATTATATTTGTATTCCTCAGAAGTAGTTCACGCAAGTGAATGATATGTGTGACATATTTCGATGGTCATCGAGCATGTGACAGCTCGAGAACTTCTTGCACCTCTGCCATTGCTTTCGATCCGTGAATTTGCTTCCTTATGACCAATGGGATGGCGCGGAAGCTACCCGTCACCATTCTGCGGTCTTCGGTGGCACTGGAGCAGCCAAAATACTTCAAACCGACGTGTTTCTTGCCAGAAAACAATCCCAAATTGCATCCCATCGCCATGCTTAAGTTCAGCTCGCGCAATTTCTGGGCAGGCCATGGTTAACATTTGGTGACAGAACGGCATCGCTTCGAATCCCACAAAACTATTGAAGATGTAGCCAGGAAACAAATGTTAGAGTGTGGCTTATGCACATATAAGCCTAAGGATATCCTATCTAGCCTCGTCTCGTTCAGGGCCAGGTAGTCAGATCAGACAAAACAATTTGTAGTTTTGGCGAGCTCAAATATAACGCTTGGCGATAGCCGGTAAATGCATGCATCAGCATAAGGAGCAATTATGGGCGCTGGACTAGCGAGGGCAACATGCGTGGTGTGAGGCTCCCATGCTGCAGGGCAACATACGGGGTGTGGGGCTTCCATGCTACAGGGTAGCATGCGGTGTATGGAGCAACCATGCTGCAGGGCAGCATGCGGAGTGTGGGGCTTCCATGCTGCAGGCAAAGACCGGACACCAAGTCGTGACAGGAGGCTTGTGGGCCGACCGTAGCTGCGCTCTCTTCGCATCCTCTGGAGACACGCACCTCATCGCGTCCAATTGTCGTGGAAGTGCAGCAGTTCGATGAATCGGAAAACCCTTCTCGCATCTCTGCATGCAGAGCATGTATATTTGAGGTGCGTGTTCCATATTCGGCAGATGAACCAGGGTGTGGAAGCAGTGCCTCCACGTTCAATGTACGTGCGCTGAAGACCCGTCCATCTTAACGGAGATTGGTTGCAATCTTGTCGAAATCGGGCTCATCTGCCGAATATGGTCGGCATATCTCAAACTTGGGCACACTGCGAAATTGTTGAAATAGCATAGGTGCCGCGTTCTGTCACGGTCCTTTTGCCCTAAAGCCTCTCCGTTCAGCTTATGCCGCGTGAACCGTTCAGCGCGACACCCTCCCCGCATACAATTCTTAACGGCACCCTGGCTGGTGCCGGCTGGACCAGTACCGACTACCCTCCACCATACAACTCGGGACGGCACCCTGGCTGGTGCCCGCTGGACCAGTACCGACTACCCTCCACCATACAACTCGGGACGGCACCCTGGCTGGTGCCGGCTGGACCAGTACCGACTACCCTCCACCATACAACTCGGGACGGCACCCTGGCTGGTGCCGGCTGGACCAGTACCGACTACCCTCCACCATACAACTCGGGACGGTACCGACTACCCTCCACCATACAACCTCTTCTTGTACCAAAAATACATGCACGTCAGAGACAATATTGTGATGAAACATGCTAAACTCAACATAAAATGACTAGGGCTAATTCTGCGTGAATTAATTAGGGCTTGAAACGTTGCAGCAAACAAGATTCCACGGTTTCAAAGGCGTGACATCCGGGTTGGACAGGTCGCTCAAATTAACGTTTGTCGTATTTACATCAGAGTAGACTAGCTCGGGCTTGTCACGAGCGCCCTCACTCGTGACAAATTAAAGGTCAAGAATACGTTTTTGGTGGGTAATCTAGACTGGGAAATGGTTTTCTAGAGATTATCAGGTCGAAAACAAAGTTAGCAAATTAAAATCGAATACAGGCATTCAGAGTTAGGGGGAGCCATGCCTTTTACATTTTATATATCTCAAACAGGCAAATCAGAAAAGCAAGGCGATCATGTAAAGACGTACTATCACACAAGGAAATAACATGGAACCGGGCATAATGCTTTGTGGCTTTTGTTCTTTTTATGCCTTACGTGTTGAAGAATCCACCAAGTTAATAGTTATCCTAAGCACTGCAAAAGCATTTCGAGCTATGGCAAGAACAACAATTTTGCATGTTCTGTTTTGAAGCAACGATTAAAATGGATCATTGATATGCTTTGAAGCCCCTACAGTTGTTGGGCAGACAGCTGGATTTTCGGAGCTTTCGAAGCCTTCGAAACTGATTAGGATCGTCTTCAGCCGAATTATTTTCATGATGTGATTTTAGCGAGTCAGGAGATAATATTTTATGTCTTACATAGGCTTTTGGGATGAGAAGTTCTGGCCATTTATGGCTTACTGCGACAAGAAGATAAATGAACTGGAATAAAGGTTGTAAAATGCACTATAACGTATCTTGGTTGACAAAGGTCATGTCAGGCAGTCGAGGTCAATGATCTCATTTTAACTTTCTCTAACACAATGTGATTCACTACATATCCATCAACTTAGCTCGCGTGAGCGGTCTGTGATGCTTATCTGATCTCACTTAGGTACATCTCGAAACCCAGCAACAAAAATGAGGAGGAATTAATTGGGAGCGAGTAGCGCTGAGTTGCAGTAAGTAGTGTTATTTTTCACCATACATAAAAGCAGGCCACACAACTGTCGAGAAAATTCACGAGATTTACCCTATTCCCGTGCGGGTGAGATGAAAATGGGAGACAAATTATGCTATTCCACTTATGTGCACAACATCAACGAAAATTCATCACATGCAGCTCCGAGTGATCCCTCTATTTGTTTACACGCAAAAACTCCTACACCACTGAACAATTAGTGATTCGACACAATGCCAACCAGGTTCACACATCGATACTATCATACATTCCATGGTGGAATGCAGAAAGGCATCACAGTTTGGACTGTGCTGATGCGGAATATATGCTTCAATAACGGAACGAGCCCGAATCCATGTACAGAGTGTATACTGTTTGAATGCGTAGACGCAACAGATTGTGTCAACTTCGAACCATTTCTCGCGCTACAGTACATGATAGGAAGGACACCACGTGGAAACGGAAGATTGTCATTGGTCAAATTGATGCGGAGGATCAGGTGAATGTATGTAATCGAGCATGCACTACAATGAAGAAGGAATCGACGCAAAAGTTCCCGAACAGGTGGCAATCGCTTGTGCAAATTGCAGATTTACGCTACGCGCCAAGCGTGCACATTTGACGGGTCAGCGACACTAGCGCCACGCATTGGACGAAGCATAAACTAAGATGCTAACATACATGCATTTAGAAACAACTACACAATCCAAGGCTTTGCTGGGAAAAACAGCAGAAAGTAGCACATACCACTACAGTTTATTTCAGGTATGTTTCACAATCATTAACTCGATGGACCGTCATTTTACTGCTGAAGACCAAGACAGGCATTACTCCATGTTCCAGCGGTGATCATTTGACCAGATTTCTGGCATTTCGTTGCTCTGTTTGCAAATCCATGGTGTGTGATGATTATGCAGTTAGTTACCTGTCGACTGATATTAATTTCACCATCCTGTCCCAATTTTTTCGACCCTCATCTTACCGCCGAAGATGACAACAGCCATTATAAAAAAAATCGGCCGTGAACATCTCACCAGTTTTCTACCGTTGCGTTGCCTTGTTAAAAAAACAGCATTGCATTGTGTGATAGTACAATGAATTATCCGTCGACTGACTGCACCTTGACGGTTGAGTCACGGTCGCATCTGCGCTGGGAAATTATAAACGTCTTGATATTTCCAAGGACATGTTTTTTCTTCCGCCCCAGTGTTGGCAGTTACATTGTGCTTTAAGCGTCACGCGACGTGTAAGTGTTCTCACCTACATGTGCGACAGTACGTTGAAATAAAACGCCGGTGCAATCTAACACGGGCCAAAAAAGAACAACACTTGTCACTTGTCATCGCAGGTGAAATACCACCACTATGTAGCCGAACTGGAGAGGTATTCTAAAATTAGCAGGCCAATGTCCGTTTCTCGATCCATTCAACCTTCGTGCGGCTGGTTCGTTCGCTGAATGGTGCCATTGGCCATGACGTGACGTCACTGGCATGGCGGGAAAATTCACCACCATCGGTCACCAGAGGTCTCGATCGATGCTCCTGCCACCAGTCCTACCGCGCTTCACCACCATCGGTCACGAGAGGCCCCGGTCGATGCTCCTGCCACCAGTCCTACCGCGCTTCACCACGATAGGTCACGAGAGGCCCCGGTCGATGCTCCTGCCGCCAGTCCTACCGCGCTTCACCACGATAGGTCACGAGAGGCCCCGGTGATCTCCTGCCACCAGTCCTACCGCGCTTCACCACGATAGGTCACGAGAGGCCCCGGTCGATGCTCCTGCCGCCAGTCCTACCGCGCTTCACCACGATAGGTCACGAGAGGCCCCGGTCGATGCTCCTGCCACCAGTCCTACCGCGCTTCACCACGATAGGTCACGAGAGGCCCCGGTCGATGCTCCTGCCACCAGTTCTACCGCGCTTCACCACGATAGGTCACGAGAGGCCCCGGTCGATGCTCCTGCCACCAGTCCTACCTTCACATCTGATGTTTGTGTGCATGTCCGCCTTCTAGCCTTGGCCACCATTTCGAGACTATGGCATAAAGAAGATGAATAGAAGAGTGCAGAGAGAACGATAACTGGGGCTGGGTGCAGGTAGAACACGATGAGTGGATGCGGACCATCCAGCCACAAATGAGAACCATGCCACACAGCTCATGGTGTAACCGGACCGGCCAGCCACAAACGAGAACCATGCCATACAGATCATGGTGTAATCGGACTGGCCAGCCACAAACGAGAACTATGCTACACTTTGCCACACTTGTCACAATTGCCACACATATTTGATCATGGTGTAATCTGACCGGCCAGCCACAAATGAGAACCATGCCACACAGCTAATGGTGGTGTAATCGGTGGCGCCATCCGAGCCGAATTGTGGGTCCAATGTGACATTTGTGCAGAAAAAAGCTCACATGCGGTCATTTTTATTCAATAACACTATAATAAATAATTATGCGTTGAATCAGTTGCACTTCCTCGTAGAAAGATTATTCGCAACGAACAGCATATTTTCTGCGGTTCATCTAGTCGCGGGAGTATGGTTTATATACACTTGGGTGGGTATTTCGCTCTTAATGGTAATTTAAGCACCTCAGTGTCCTCTGAAATAAGCATGAGATCATATGAAGTTCCCCGTCAACCTGCCATGCTAGATGTATCATGACTAATATAGGCATTTTACCGTCATATATTTCACAAAACGCCGCCTGTATTGGTTCGTTGCATATTCCACCAATAGATTCTGCGTAACACAATGTGCGTCCCTGTTCGGTACGGTGCAGTACTGAGAGTAGGCGAACTTTGTGTCACAGTGCATCATGCTGGGAACGTCAGCATAGCAAGTGAAATTGATGTGGAGGGTCCGTTTAACACCTGGATTAGCTAGAACCGAAAAATCAAAAAGCATTGTTTTAATGTTCAAAACATCAATTGTTGTCCAACAATACACAAATTAACATACCAATTACTGCTATGTTGAAAGGTAGAGTTACGTCAGTATTCTTGAGGTTATTTCGGTTGCAGTTGTCGAGCGGGATCTAGCCGGTACGGAATCGAGCAAAATCCCTTAAAAAAGTGTGTAAGGTTGTCACGCCTCATCTACCACGCCATGCGCAGGAGCGACTCTGAAGCTTGTGACACCTCAGCCGATTATGGGCGCTTCCTGTGCTATCAAACCTTGTGCAGCGCCATAAGACTGGTGTTGAAGTTTCTGACGTTGAAAAAGGAGCCACAAAGCTTTTGCAAGCATTTATAAGTATTTACAAGCTTCCCATGGCTGACCTCTGTGACCACGAGCTTTTGTACAGTAACGGTAATAGGGCATGTCACGGGAGGGGAATATTTCATCGTTACTTCCTGAAGCGGCCATCGATGTGAAATACTACGCACGGTGTTTTCTCATCAATTTCCAGAGCAATAAAGTTGCGACACTGGAGCTAGAACACGTGCATGCAGCTACAACATATATCCCATAGCTGTTCAAACGTTGCCGCATTTCAATAACTGATTTTGACAGTGTGTCAAAGTTTGCAGACTGGTCTGCGTCATGTGGTCGGCCGGCCGGTCCACAGAGTGGGGGGGGTGATGGCCGGTCGGTCCACAGAGTGTGTGGGGGGGGCTGATACCAGTCCGCTGGTCATACTGTCTACCTATGTGTACTTGATACCACATGAGCATGTATGGGATTGGCCGCCGCCATCGGTGGCTCATCCAGCGATCAAAGTATGCTGCAAGAAGTGCTTCGCTTTCAACTATTGACATCAACTGGCCCCAACGTTGAATAATATGCAGCACTACACTGAGCATGGTTGCTAATATTGGCAGTATAACTCTTTACCTTATGCTCATTATAACTGAAAGGTATAAATTAGGTTAAAATTAACTGTATATTTCGAGACGGCGTGCCTTTGCCAATAGTGACAGTTTGAAAGTAAGAAAAATCTACAAAATGGCATGGAATGTGTCGTAGCATGCACTCTACAAATTAACGATAGCACAGCCAGTGGAATCCGATTGACATGCCATGACATTATATGACATGAATACAATTTACATCATAGGCACTGGCACTCTTATGAACTACCAAGAAACAAACACAAAACAACACTAATCACATCATATTATACATACTCTACCATGCGGAATCAAAGCCATTGGCTACGACGGACGCGATCTTAGCGTGTAGCTATGTGTTGTGCTGTGGTCAGTAGTAGCCTGTGCTCCTGGTGTCTGTACATCGGCGTTTGGTGCTGGGGGTGTAGTGCGGTATATGGACCGGTGGCAACAGGGTCCATGAGGTTGTGTTAAGTGATGGTCTACGATTTCTAATCTCAATTGATTCGACCATGATTAGCTAGGCAACATCTTTACATGTGCTTAACATTTACATCCAGGAAGAAGCTGAGCTTATGTGTGTCTCCATGTGACTGGTGTGTGTGGTCGCCTAATGGTGTGTTTGGTATCCTGTTTTTGGCGTCTCTTTGGTGTTCGTGGAACCGCTATCTGACGCTTCGTTTGGTCTCTCCAATGTGTGTTACATTCATGTTTGCCTGTTGACATAGTAGGCACGTGATGACATGTACGGCAATTTTAAATAGCATTTTCCTTCGAAGTCTGCATGTACGTGGCATGTAATTCTACGTTCACAATTCACTTCCCCACATAATTATACGTTAAACCAATGGCTGCAATATCATCCTCCCTTAATCATCAGCTCACCCAATGCAGAAAAAAATGTCTGTTTTGTACTCACAAATTCTTAGGGCGCATCGACTAAAATCAAACCGAACTGGACGGGAAAGGAGAATGAATAAACTAGAGCGCCTCTTTCTAGACAATGGCTATACTCATAGACTGATTCAACGATCCACATTTCAAGTACAGTCTAAAAGTGGTTCCCTGAGTACCTCAAGACCTGGTAGGAAATCAGCACAAGCAGATCCAAATGACAGACTGATGTACATTTCCTTACTTTACGTGGACAACACGCTAACCAGAAAAGTAAATTCCGTCATAAAGTCCTCAGGCTTGCCCTTGAAATTGCATGGCAGTGTGGGAGACCGCTCGGTGACATCCTTACCAGGTCTGTCATGTGCCCCCTCCATGTCCGGGGGGGCAGAGGCGCTGCCACACGTGTCATGCAGGCTTAGAAGGAATATGTCATTTACAAATTGCCCTATATGTCATCACGTGCCTACTATGTCAACAGGCAAACACGAATGTAACATACATTGGAGAGACCAAACGCAACGTCAGGGAGCGGTTCCACGAATACTTAAGACACATCATTGGGAGAGCACACACACTACAGTCACATGGAGACACCCATAAGCTCAGCTTTTTTCAGGATATAAATGTTAGGCGCAAGTAGAGACGTTACCGAGCTAAAATAATCGAATCACTGGAGATTAGAAAGAGTAGACCATCACTTAACACCCAGACATCCTCATGGACCCTGTTGCCACCGGTCCATATACCGCACTACACCCCCAGCACCAAATGCTGATTTGTAGAAACCAAGAGCATAGGCTACTACTTACCATAGCACAACACATAGCTACACACTAAGATCGCGTCCGTCGTAGCCGACGGCTATGATTCCACGCAGTGGAGTAGGTATATTATGATATGATTACTGTTTTTTTGTTTCTTGTTAATTCATAGAGTGCCTATCATGCAAATTGTATTCGCATCATATCATGTCATATAAATCAGATTCTACTGGCTGTGAGATCGTTAATTTGTAGAATGCATGCTGCGACACGTGCCATGCCATTTTCCACTTGTTTTTTTTTCACCTTCGAACTGTCCCTGTTGACAAAGACACGTCGTTGAAATATACAGTTAATTACGGGCTATGGCAGAATTGATACCTTCAGTTACAATGAGCTTAAGGTCCAGGATATACTGTCAACTGACCTCAGTCGGCATAAATTCGCTTATGCATGATGTGGAATAAATGTAATTTTAACACACGCTATGAATGGTACCACGCAATCAATATCGCTATGTTATCTACTGATGCAATGTAATGTTGCAAGGCATAGCTTATGTAGCTGACAAGTTCCAGTCAGGGCAGCACATATCTTCAGAAAGCGAAATTGTGTGGCACTTCGAATAGTAATTTAATTACTTATGGCCGTTTGAAGCAAAATTATTTGCATAGTATGATTTTCGACGATATGAAGATGTTCATTGTATATATGTAGTGTTCTTATTTGGGAACAAAATTGTATTCCCCTTAGCGCTACAGCATGAAGTTTTCCTTTCAATCACCTTTAGTGTCGCTTTCCAATTATGGCATGCACTGTCGACCTCCACTCGTGCAGTCGAGTTGACGTTTTTCTACCTCTGGCTTTCCCTTGATCCCAATGCACCCTGTCCACTTCACGTGTGTCAGGTCTATGATTAACGCTGCTAACACCATAGCGGTGCGTTAATATCTACTCTGTCAGTAAATATAGCCCTTATGACAATACGAATGAACGTCACCTGCACAATTTTTGACATCGTGTGGAGATCGGCCGGAAAGCTATAGAACTGTTGGTACCCATCGTATATATATATATATATATATATATATATGTGTGTGTGTGTGTGTGTGTATGTGTGTGTGTAGAGTCACCAACAGCGCGCAGTATGGCACGAGTACGGAGCACTGCAGTCCCAGCCACGCCATATTTTTAACTGATGAGCAGTTTGAAAGTGTTCCGACACGCCACACCACTCTGACGTGACGGGAGTTGTCGCCACACCACTCTGACGTGACGGGAGTTGTCGCCACACCACTCTGACGTGACGGGAGTTGTCGCCACACCACTCTGACGTGACGGGAGTTGTCGCCACACCACTCTGACGTGACGGGAGTTGTCGCCACACCACTCTGACGTGACGGGAGTTGTCGCCACACCACTCTGACGTGACGGGAGTTGTCGCCACACCACTCTGACGTGACGGGAGTTGTCGCCACACCACTCTGACGTGACGGGAGTTGTCGCCGCACCACTCTGACGTGACGGGAGTTGTCGCCACACTCTGACGTGACGGGAGTTGTCGCCGCACCACTCTGACGTGACGGGAGTTGTCGCCGCACCACTCTGACGTGACAGGAGTTGTCGCCACACTCTGACGTGACGGGAGTTGTCGCCGCACCACTCTGACGTGACGGGAGTTGTCGCCACACTCTGACGTGACGGGAGTTGTCGCCGCACCACTCTGACGTGACAGGAGTTGTCGCCACACCACTCTGACGTGACGGGAGTTGTCGCCACACCACTCTGACGCGACGGGAGTTGTCGCCGCACCACTCTGACGTGACGGGAGTTGTCGCCACACCACTCTGACGTGACGGGAGTTGTCGCCACACCACTCTGACGTGACGGGAGTTGTCGCCACACCACTCTGACGTGGCGGGAGTTGTCGCCACACCACTCTGACGTGACAGGAGTTGTCGCCACACCACTCTGACGTGACGGGAGTTGTCGCCACACCACTCTGACGTGACAGGAGTTGTCGCCACACTCTGACGTGACGGGAGTTGTCGCCACACCACTCTGACGTGACGGGAGTTGTCGCCACACCACTCTGACGTGACGGGAGTTGTCGCCACACTCTGACGTGACGGGAGTTGTCGCCGCACCACTCTGACGTGACGGGAGTTGTCGCCGCACCACTCTGACGTGACAGGAGTTGTCGCCACCACTCTGACGTGACGGGAGTTGTCGCCGCACCACTCTGACGTGACGGGAGTTGTCGCCACACCACTCTGACGTGACGGGAGTTGTCGCCGCACCACTCTGACGTGACGGGAGTTGTCGCCACACCACTCTGACGTGACGGGAGTTGTCGCCACACCACTCTGACGTGACGGGAGTTGTCGCCACACCATTCTGACGTGACGGGAGTTGTCGCCACACCACTCTGACGTGACGGGAGTTGTCGCCACACTACTCTGACGTGACGGGAGTTGTCGCCACACCACTCTGACATGACGGGAGTTGTCGCCACACCACTCTGACGTGACGGGAGTTGTCGCCGCACCACTCTGACGTGACGGGAGTTGTCGCCACACCACTCTGACGTGACGGGAGTTGTCGCCACACCACTCTGACGTGACGGGAGTTGTCGCCACACTCTGACGTGACGGGAGTTGTCGCCGCACCACTCTGACGTGACGGGAGTTGTCGCCACACCACTCTGACGTGACGGGAGTTGTCGCCACACCACTCTGACGTGACGGGAGTTGTCGCCACACCACTCTGACGTGACGGGAGTTGTCGCCACACCACTCTGACGTGACGGGAGTTGTCGCCACACCACTCTGACGTGACGGGAGTTGTCGCCACACCACTCTGACGTGACGGGAGTTGTCGCCACACCACTCTGACGTGACAGGAGTTGTCGCCACACTCTGACGTGACGGGAGTTGTCGCCGCACCACTCTGACGTGACGGGAGTTGTCGCCACACCACTCTGACGTGACGGGAGTTGTCGCCACACCACTCTGACGTGACGGGAGTTGTCGCCACACCACTCTGACGTGACGGGAGTTGTCGCCACACTCTGACGTGACGGGAGTTGTCGCCACACCACTCTGACGTGACGGGAGTTGTCGCCACACCACTCTGACGTGACGGGAGTTGTCGCCACACCACTCTGACGTGACAGGAGTTGTCGCCACACTGACGTGACGGGAGTTGTGCGCACCACTCTGACGTGACGGGAGTTGTCGCCACACCACTCTGACGTGACGGGAGTTGTCGCCACACCACTCTGACGTGACGGGAGTTGTCGCCACACCACTCTGACGTGACGGGAGTTGTCGCCACACCACTCTGACGTGACAGGAGTTGTCGCCACACCACTCTGACGTGACGGGAGTTGTCGCCACACCACTCTGACGTGACAGGAGTTGTCGCCGCACCACTCTGACGTGACGGGAGTTGTCGCCACACCACTCTGACGTGACGGGAGTTGTCGCCACACTCTGATGTGACGAGAGTTGTCGTCACACTCTGACGTGACGGGAGTTGTCGCCACACTTGGACAGTCAGCAGTCCTCATTTGCTTGAGTGCTCCTGAGTCATTGTTGTTTTGGCTTGAGAGGAGCTTCCCGCCACATATTTTCCCTCATGCACGTCCAAGGTCAGTACCGGCATGCAGCTTGTTCGAGATGTGGATACAATATATACATATATTACTGGATGCAGCCCATCCGATATGTGGATCGAAGATACATTGCTGGATACAGCCCGTCCGAGACGTGAATCCAATATACATTGCTGAATGTAGCCAATCCGAGATGTGGATACAATATACATTACTGGATGCAGCCCGTTCGATATGTGGATCGAAGATACATTACTGGACACAGCCCGTCCGAGATGTACGTCCACAACGCATTACTGGACACAGCCCGTCGGAAATAGACGTCCAAGGTACAGTAGGGGACACAGTCCATCTGAGATGTACGTCCAGGACACAGTAGCAGACACAGTCCATCTGAGATGTGCGTCCAGGACACAGTAGCAGACACAGCCCATCTGAGATGTGCGTCCAGGACACAGTAGCAGACACAGCCCATCTGATATGTACGTCCAAGACACAGTAGCAGATACGGCCCATATGAGATGTGCGTCCAGGACACAGTAGCAGACACAGTCCATCTGAGATGTGCGTCCAGGACACAGTAGCAGACACAGCCCATCTGAGATGTGCGTCCAGGACACAGTAGCAGACACAGCCCATCTGAGATGTGCGTCCAGGACACAGTAGCAGACACAGTCCATCTGATATGTACGTCTAGGACACAGTAGCAGACACAGCCCATCTGATATGTACGTCCAGGACACAGTAGCAGATACGACCCATATGAGATGTGCGTCCAGGACACAGTAGCAGACACAGTCCATCTGAGATGTGCGTCCAGGACACAGTAGCAGACACAGCCCATCTGAGATGTGCGTCCAGGACACAGTAGCAGACACAGCCCATCTGAGATGTGCGTCCAGGACACAGTAGCAGACACAGCCCATCTGAGATGTGCGTCCAGGACACAGTAGCAGACACAGTCCATCTGAGATGTGCGTCCAGGACACAGTAGCAGACACAGCCCATCTGAGATGTGCGTCCAGGACACAGTAGCAGACACAGCCCATCTGAGATGTGCGTCCAGGACACAGTAGCAGACACAGTCCATCTGAGATGTGCGTCCAGGACACAGTAGCAGACACAGCCCATCTGATATGTACGTCCAGGACACAGTAGCAGACACAGTCCATCTGATATGTACGTCCAGGACACTGTAGCAGACACAGCCCATCTGAGAGGTACGTCCAGGACACAGTAGCGTACACAGCCCATCTGAGATGTGCGTCCAGGACACAGTAGCATACACAGTCCATCTGAGAGGTACGTCCAGGACACAGTAGCGTACACAGCCCATCTGAGATGTGCGTCCAGGACACAGTAGCAGACACAGCCCATCTGAGAGGTACGTCCAGGACACAGTAGCGTACACAGCCCATCTGAGATGTACGTCCAGGACACAGTAGCGTACACAGCCCATCTGAGATGTACGTCCAGGACACAGTAGCAGACACAGTCCATCTGAGATGTACGTCCAGGACACAGTAGCAGACACAGCCCATCTGAGATGTACGTCCAGGACACAGTAGCAGACACAGCCCATCTGAGATGTACGTCCAGGACACAGTAGCAGACACAGCCCATCTGAGATGTGCGTCCAGGACACAGTAGCAGACACAGCCCATCTGAGATGTACGTCCAGGACACAGTAGCAGACACAGCCCATCTGAGATGTGCGTCCAGGACACAGTAGCAGACACAGCCCATCTGAGAGGTACGTCCAGGACACAGTAGCGTACACAGCCCATCTGAGATGTGCGTCCAGGACACAGTAGCGGACACAGCGCGACCAGCACACAGTGGCCGAGTGATTACGGACACTCACAACGCTGTGCGGTCGGACCCGCCGCAACAGCCCAGCACACTGCACACTCCCAGTTCATCATAATAATGAAGGACACTCCACGGTCGCAGCCCGCTACGGGAGTCCAGAAAATCCCACCATCTCAGCTCGTTGCAACAGTTCGCGACAGTGTGCAGTTTCAGTCTGGTGCAGAACAACAGTTCGCGACAGTGTGCAGTCCTAGTCTGGTGCAGAACAGCAGTTCGGGACAGTGTGCAGTCCCAGTCTGGTACAGAACAACAGTTCGCGACAGTGTGCAGTCCCAGTCTGGTGCAGAACAACAGTTCGCGACAGTGTGCAGTCCTAGTCTGGTGCAGAACAGCAGTTCGGGACAGTGTGCAGTCCCAGTCTGGTACAGAACAACAGTTCGGGACAGTGTGCCGTCCTAGTCTAGTGCAGAACAGCAGTTCGCGACAGTGTGCGTTTCAGTCTGGTGCAGAACAACCGTTCGGGACAGTGTGCAGTCCTAGTCTGGTGCAGAACAGCAGTTCGCGACAGTGTGCAGTTTCAGTCTAGCGCAGAACAGCAGTTCGGGACAGTGTGCAGTCCCAGTCTGGTACAGAACAACAGTTCGGGACAGTGTGCCGTCCTAGTCTAGTGCAGAACAACAGTTCGGGACAGTGTCAGTCCCAGTCTGATGCAGAACACTCTCCAGCCCCATCACGTCAGTAAGGTTCGACGTACGCGCAGCGGTAGCAGCCCGTTCGAGTAGCGTGCTCCACGCCGTAGCCACAATCTGACACGGTAATGCCAGGCATTCGCAGCTACAATTGGTCTCGGCGGACCGGATCACCATGCTGTTTCAGCCAGTTGCCACTAATTAATCCTGATCAGCCGTGTCAGGTCACCATTAACGATAGAGCGGGCCGTTTTGCAGGCTCAGGCTGTCACAGTAGTTCGTGGGATTCCGTAGCGACGGCTCTTTGTAATGCCGGTGTCGTTTCTGAAGTCGCAACCAGTTGCACAAGCCCCGGATATTTTGCATTCCCAGACAGTTGCAATAGCTCAAGCTATTCTGTAATTTCAATCCGTCACAACAGTTTCATGGACATTATGCGCTCTGTCACGACAGTTCCATGGACATTATGCGCTCTGTCACGACAGTTTCATGGACATTATGTGCTCTGTCACGACAGTTGCATGGACATTATGCGCTCTGTCACGACAGTTTCATGGACATCAAGCGCTGTCACGGCAGTCCCATGGACATTATGCGCTCTGTCACGGCAGTCCCATGGACATTATATGGTCTATCACGTCAGTCCCATTAATATTATGCGCTCTGTCACGGCAGTTCCATGGGCATTATGCGCTCCGTCACAGCAGTCCCATGGACACTATGCGGTCTATCACGGCAGTCCCATTGACATGCGCTGTCACGGCAGTCACGAGGACATCATAAGGTCCTAACCAGCACGAATAGCCAGGGGCGTCACTTGGCATACTTTTAGAGGGATACTTACTTGCTACCAATGGTGATATTGTTCCCTCCGTAATGACCCCCGTAATGGTGTCATTGCCCCCTCTCAGTGTCATTGGCAGAAAGCTTAAATTTTACCCCACTCTCCGCACCTCTCCCCCATTCAACATACCAAAGCCCACCTCAACTTCAGATCGAAGTCATTTTCACCGCTAGTAGTGGGGAAAATGACTTACAGAGGGTAGTGGACCACTACCCTCTCCCAAATCCTTTCCATAAAACGCCATCTCTGACAACGGCTGTGTGAGATGCTGCAGCATCCAGCATCCAGCCAATCAGCACAGTCCGGCACATCAGCACAGTCCGGCTCATCAGCACAATCCGGCTCATCGGCACAATCCGGCACATCAGCACAATCCGGCACATCAGCACAGTCCAGCTCATCAGCACAGTCCGGCACATCAGCACAGTCCGGCACATCAGCACAGTCCGGCTCATCGGCACAATCCGGCACATCAGCACAATCCGGCACATCAGCACAGTCCAGCTCATCAGCACAGTCCGGCACATCAGCACAGTCCGGCTCATCGGCACAATCCGGCACATCACGCACGAGGACCAGGCAATCCCACCTCCCTCAGTACTCCCATGATTGATTGATTGATTATTTGGGTTTAAGGGCGCGCCGACTACAGGGTCATTTGGCGCCCAGTACTCCCACGAAAACAATCCAAAACGTTATTCGCTCTCCGTCCATTTTAGCAAACCGGAACATAATGCAGTCCCGCCCTTCAAGAGAGTCCGGGACGTTCTGCAGTCTCCGCCCACCAGGGCAGTCCGAGACCTTCTGCATCTCCGTCTACCAGAACAGCCCGGAACGTTATGTAGTTTCCGCCCACCAGGACAGTCGGGGACGTTCTGCAGTCTCCGCCCACCAAGACAGTCGGAGACGTTCTGCAGTCATCGCCCACCATGACAGTCCGGAACGTTCTGTAGTCTCCGACCACCAGGACAGTCCGGGACGTTCTGCAGTCTCCGCCCACCAGGACAGTTCGGAACGTTCTGTAGTCTCCGACCACCAGGACACTCCGGGACATTATGCGGTCTCCGCCCACCAGGACAGTTCGGAACGTTATGTAGTATCCGACCACCAGGACAGTCCGGGACGTTCTGCAGTCTCCGCCCACCAAAATAGCCCGGGATGTTCTGCAGCTTCTGCCCATCAGAACAGTCGGGGACGTTCTGCAGTCTCCGCCCACCAGGATAGCAGAGGACGTTCTGTATTCACCGCCCACCAGGACAGTCTGGGACGTTCTGCAGTCTCCGCTCATGGATATAGTCTGGGACGTTCTGCAGTCTCCGCTCACGGAGACAGTCTGGGACGTTCCTCAGTGCCGATGGCAGGAGCCCAGCAACAGACCCAGCGTTACTGGTAATGTGTCCAAGCGACAAATGACTGCACTTCTTGGCAGTCGGTGAGGGGAGCCCAGCAACAGACCCAGCGTTACTGGTAATGTGCGCCCAGGGGACAAATGATTGTACTTCTCGGCAAGCGGTCTGCTCGGTCACGACCGATGTGCGCGATATCTCAAGATGTCGCGTAAGTCATCGAAACGCTGGTAGGTGACAAAAGTCTAACGTTTGGCAGCGTGCAAACTGATGTCGGGAAGCGTGCAGGCTGATGTCGGGAACTTCCCAAGAGACGTCACCGAAGCTGCGTCCTGTTGGGCATTCGGTACCTAGATAGGATCCACCATCTAAGGTCGAGTGGTTGCGTTTGACACCTGTCTGCCTATTGGGCCATGGTGTCAGCTGGTTCCGAGTGGTTGCGTTTGATGCCTATCTGCCTATTGGGTCATGGTGTCAGCTGGCTAAGAGTGGTTGCGTTTGATACCTATCTGCCTGTTGAGTTATGATTTCGGCTGGTTCGTTGGAGCCGCACCTTAGTATTTCGGTTGGTAGAGAGAGTCTGAGTAACTAGTTGGTTACTTAGCCATTTGGGTCTAAGTCCACCAGCATTGACTGAACCCTCGCAGTGCGGTATAATTTTATGCCCGTCGAACTGCGGCGGAAAGTGGTCAAATTCACCCATCTCCCACTAATTTGTGTTTTATGCGGCATAAAAAGATGTGGTAAACGGCATCATACAGCTACATCGTTGGTCTTATAAACTACTCGAAATATCACTGGATCCATATCTTTGATTGACCTTCCGGGTCAGGTCAGACAGGTTCATGTCCGGGTGCAGTCAGCCGCCCGTCTTTCGTCGCTATTTGCGGACCCTGGCTCTAAAAAATGCGATTTTGTGCTTCGGTATTGCTGATTGCAAGCTCCAGATTTTGACTAGCACAGGTGATAGGAGCAAAAGTCAAGGTCACCGATGCCGTCAAGCTCAAGTACCTAGAAATATGCGATGAACTGTTGAAGATGACAGTTGGTTACCAGGTGGCATTGAGCAAAAGGTAATAAGTGCCACCAAAGCAAAGCAAAGTGTATTCTACACGCTTTGAGAATGAAAAAACTTAGACAATTTCCAATTTTTGGAGAGAAGATCCCAAAGCTTTTCAAGAAAAAAATTCCAACACATTTAAACACGAATTATGGGGCCAAATCGCATCAGAAATGAACTTCGTATGCAAAATTACCAGTTTTTCCGCTTAATACATCGTTTGACCTAGCAACTTGTATTGAGATCACATCTAGCTGTTTGCGTTTTTCTCTGGTGATGTGCCTACGCACTCATATTTAATTCTGACTGTATCTTTTACAATTTGTGCATAAAAAGGTTCCAATGTACATCTGAGCACAACATTGGGTCGATGTGGTGACTTCACCTTGACCTACCCTGGCTCCAGTAAGTTAAGATACTGGAATTTCTTTGTTTGGTGCAGTGTGCGTTGCTCAAGTCCGTGAGGTACCCCAAATTCAAAGCGATCGCGATAGCAAGCGATGGTGACAGTCGCCTGGTTCGCTCGTTGGCCTGTGAATGTTTCCCCGTCTTGGCACAACTGGTTCGAGTCGCTTCACGCGCTCGCTATTAACTGTTGGGATGGCCACTTGGCAACTGGTCACGCAAAGTCAGGGGTGCAGACACCAGGCGGCCTTGCACGCTATGTGGGTACGTTAAGGTCTCGGTGAAAATTGTGCTAAAGAACTGTACTTTCCAGATCGGGAGGTGGGTTCAACGTCGGTGCAACAAGCTTGCGTTTAACACTGACTCTGATTCTGTAAAGCAACAATTCGAACAAAATTGATAAATAGCGGCATCGTGGGTAATATATATTTATTTAAGTTCTCGAACAGAGTCGGTGTATTAGAACACTGTCCTCGACGCACATACTGTTCCGGCAGATCTTCACTACGCTTACATATTTACGTTAATCCTCGAAAAGCAGCAATCCGGCTTCGGCAGTGAAATGTATTCCGATAATTGTGTGGTGTGAAATGACATGAAACCAGCCTCGACATGATCATCGCGGTCGTTCAACATGAACGATTCTCGGAGGCCTTGGAGTCCCGGTCGGAGTTGATTTTTCCTGTTGTTCAACGCCAGCACGAGTCACAAAGGGACAGTAAGCAGTGTAGACCGCAGATCAGAGTTCAACCAGCGAGGTTTCCAAACAGCGTAGGTTAATTGGGCTTGTCCATAAGAGCCGCGATACACGGCGGTCACCATACCATCGGGAAACCACGTGAGCCAACCGGGTGCCGACATCTACCAATCGGGTGATCTCTTCAGGTCCTACTTAGCAAACTCCGGTTAGCACATGAAGCTCCGATTTTGTAAAACAGCCCTGGCGAGCCATATTAATTGCAAATGCAGAGCATACATCCTGGGCGACATGCAAATAAGGTCGGGTAGGTGTAGCGCAGATTTAGATCACTTCAGACCGACAACAGGTTTGGCCGCAATAATTGCTCGTTGAATGATCGTACGCGTCATCTTCTTCACACTACATTATAGGCTAGGGAGGACCGTGATCCCATTCATTTCATTTAGTACTGCAATGGGCACTTTAGACTATCTGCCCCAGAAGAGAAAGCCGCTGAAAAACTGCACCAAACGTGTCATCGTTTTTGTAATCAAAATTAGTTCATTTGTCAATTCCCAAAACTAAATGGGTGAATGGTGCCAAGAACAGGAGCTCCTACAGCAGTGGCGTTGATTTCCGAAAAATATTGGGGGGGGGCACAATACATGAGCCACTGGGCGGGTCCAAATGGATCGGGAGAGCACATCCCATATGGTCCCACGTTGAATGTTAAGATTATCGGGTGAGGCAAAGACAACATTGAGGGGCATTTGTCCCCTCAAAGTATGCAAAACAACACCCATTACCTACAGCATAAACACAAAGCTGCTATCGCAAAGCAAGTCGTCACCTTACGGACGAATGAACCAGACGACTTTATTTGGTATTAGTATTATTTATTTGGCGTAATGGTGTCGATTTCACTGTTCTCATATGGCGTTTCTAATTTTGACAATTCCAACTTATCAAAATGTATTGGAATAGGGCGTAGCAGGGTATAAATGGGCGTAGCAGGGTTCAATCAGTATTGCAGGGGGTGGGAGAACAGGCCACTAACGTCCATTCTGTCGATGCAACTCGCGCAGGGTTAACGGTTAGGGATTCTCAATGTAGATGGGCTTGCTCGCAAGCTCCTATGTCTATAAAACAAACTATTTTAGGAGCTTTTGTCAAGAGTTTAGTGCTCTGAACAAACCTGTTCTGAACAGATTGCACTGAATGAACTGAACTATCACGCATACACCGTCAGCCGCAGCGCCATTCTGCCTCAATTCTTTGTTTGCTTACGGATTCGTACATCTTCCCAAGCCCGATTTTTCAATCCACTGCTCTGGAAACAACCATTGAAATCCTGGATCCCATTCTTAAAAGCCAGACATTTCCATTACAGTGACACGGGATACAGTCGTGTGAGGCTTTGCGCCGTGACAGGTGGCTTACCTTAGTGCATAGTGATTGTGACAGGGATAAGCTGGCCATTTCCGACTATATCCCGCTGAGGTGTCATTAATTCGTACCGAGCCCAGAGGTCAACCATTGGAGGAGATCTCTCTTCGGGCGAGGAGAGTCCACAATACACATTGGTTCGGGAATAGCTAGTGTATATCATGATAGTAATGTTACATTTGCTTCTAAAGGTGGGGAATCCCAAACCCCAAACATTTCCGAGTTTCCACGCATCGGGAATCTCAACACACCCTCGACTAACGTAAGTCAGCTTGCTTCATTAATGATCCAATTGATCATGCACGAAACATCACGACAGCCAAGCACGGACCGGACTACCACAAAGACACAGTGCCACGTTACCACCCTCGGGGTCGGGTGTCATAGTTACCACCATCCTGATCTGGTGCCAACGACCTCAAACCTGGTGCCATGGTTACCATCCTCCTGATCTGATACCAATGTTAGCACCCTTCTGACCAGGTGCGAACGTTACCGTTCTCCTGATCTGGTGCCAACGCTGACGCACTCTTGATCTGGTGCCAACGTTACCGCCCTTCTGACATGGTGCCAACGTTACCGCCCTCCTGACAGGGTGCCAACGTTAACGCACTCCTGACCTGTTGCGAACGTTAGCGCCCTCCTGGTCTGGTGCAAATGCTACCGTCCTCCTGACCTGGTGCAAACGTTACCGCCCTCCAGACCTGGTGTGAACGTTAACGTACTCATGACCTGATGCGAACGTTACCGCCCACCTGACCTTGTGCGAACGTTACCGCTCTCCTGACCTTATGCCAACGTTAACGCCATCCTGACCTGGTATCAACGTTAGCGCCGTCTTGACCTGGTACGAACGTTTCCGCCCCCTGATATTGTGCGAACGTTACCGCCCTCCTGACCTAGCGCAGAAGTGAGCGGACGCAGACTGACAGTTTAACTGCCCCGACACCGATCTGACACCTACCTGACTGTTCCATTGACCTGACGCCAGCCTTGCCACCCCACTAGCGTACCCGCTTCGAACAATACTTAGAACTAATATCAAATGCCTGGCGTCATTGACCTAACGTCAGTCCGACTGTTGTACCGACCTGATACCGACCTGACCTCTCCACTGAGCTCGCCTGATCGGACAATTCCACGGAACTAACACCGACCTGAACCTGATCGCCACACCGACCCAGCACCAAGCAGACGCTACCACTGATTCGGCGTCACCGTGCCTTGACGTCAACGTTGGATCTTCTAATTCGGGTCCCGGAGATACAGTGCAAGATCTGAATACCGAACAAAACTGGATGGACTTCCCCTTTCATTTGTATCGGGTAGCATGAAACATCTTGGTGCAAGAACGGATCTAGGAATTTGAATGGGGGGGGGGGGCACTGGCCTGGAGGGGTGCCACCGATTGAGAAAACTCGAATGGAAGAGGGTGAGGTGCATTCGAGTGGGCCCTGGAGAGGCTCCTTTTGCATCAAAGGAGCCTTGGAGTGAACGAACTCAAGGGGCTGTACTACGGCATCCCGGGGTCTTTCATTGTCACAGAGGCGTCTTCAGGTCGCAAATTCAGGTGCTGGGTTCACTCGAGCGTTCTGGGATGGGTGGTGGTGCCTTTTCAAGTCAGAGGGACGCTGCTATCTATGAGGAGGGGCACATGCCTCCTGTGCCCCTTTGAATCCGCCCATGACTTGGTGCTAGTGAAACTTGGTGAACATCTGACCTGGTGCCGATCTGGCCGACATCGACCTGATCTGGCGGCAGTCTGACCCGGCGTTTCCCTGACCACTGAACTCACCGTTGGTTATTGGTTTTATACGACACGTCGACCGTTGAGTCATATAGCGTCGCCAATCTCTCACGCCGATTGGTCGCGGGCGAAGAGTAGCGACAGGTGAGATTCGAACCCACAATCTTTCGATTGCGAGAAGAGCATCTAACCCCTAGACCACTCGTCCCCGAACTCACCGTGTTCTCTGACGTGAGCAGCTTGATCTGGTCGTTCATCAGACTGTATTTGGCCGACTCGTCCTTACGCATCTGGCGCTCCTTCTTGAGCTCGGGCGACCAGAACGTCTTGATGCTGTGCATGCTGGAGCCGAGCTTCTGATTGGTCAGCTCCAGCTCCTTCTTCAGCTGGCTGAGCTCGCGGTGGAATTCGCCGTTCTGCGCCTGCATCTCGACAATGTACGAGTCACGCGTGCTGGCGTGTTTGCCGCCGGCGAAGTCGGGGTTGGGCGACTGCCGGGCGGATCGCGATATGTGTCCCGGCGGCGGTCCGTACAGACCCTCTTCGTCCATCAGGCCGTCACGCATGCCGTCACGCATGCCGTCGCGCATGCCGTCGCGCATGCCGCGCTCGAGCGAGCGGTCGCGGCGCGGCGGCATGCCCAGCTCGGGCCGGTCGAGGCTGCGGTCGCGCGGCGGCGGGTCGCGAATCGGCACGAACTCGCGCTCGTGGCCGTCGCGCTCCAGGCCGCCGTGGTAGCCGCGCGACGGGGCGCCGCGCGACGTCGAGCGCGAGCGGTGATGCGAGTTGGCGCGCGGCGCGCCGCGCTCCAGGTGGTCCATGCCGGGGCTGGCCAGCTCGTCCGGGTAGGCCAAGTGCTGCGACGAGCTCGAGTGCGGCACGCGGCGCGGCTCGGCCGGCAGCGGCGAGTTGCTGGTGCTGCGGCTGGCGCTGTAGCGGCTGCGCCTCACCAGCGGACTGCCGCGGCTGGCGGCCGAGTGCGACGCGGGGTAGCCGCCGCCACCGGTCACCGGCTCGCCTTTGCGGCCGACGCGGCCGGCGGGCACCTCGCTGGCGTACAGGTCGCGCGACATGCCGTCCTTGCGGCGGGCGAGAGCACCACCGGCGCCGCGCCACGCATGCTGGCGAGGGCAGGCGACCGGCCACCACTGAGTTGGCGGCGCCGCCGCGCCGGCTCGCTCACCAGCGCTCCCGGCCAGCCGATATCGGCCGCCGACGCCCGGCCACCGTCACCGCCGGCGCGCGCGATCAATCGCCGCCCAACTCACGCCGCCTCGCCGCCTTGACCGGCTCTTATGTTGGCGAGCGCGCCGATACGCGCCGGCCGGCCCGCGGGGCCCGCGCCGGGCGGCGGGCGGCCGACAGACGCGACGGTGCGAGCCAGCCGCCGCCGCGGCGACGTGCCACGCGGCGGCGCGCGGCACGCGGGCGCGCCAACCACCAGCCACGGGACGTATCCGGCGCGCTGGAAGGAGAGCAGGCGCCCGGCGGCCGACACGTTAGCCGGCCGCGGCACCAGACACCGCGGCACCAGCATCTCCCCGGGGTCGACCTGCCGTGGCGCCCCGCACGGCAGGTCGACCCCGCCCGCAACAGGAGCCACGCCTTCCCCGGGTCGGGCCGCCCTCCCCACCCCGCACCCTCCGGAGGCGCCCGGAGCATCCTCGGCCCACAGATGGCGACCCGGTTGGGTGCAGATGATCGATGCGACCTGACCCAGTTCGCGTGACGCGCTGCTCGGCGACACCACAGGCACCGCCGGCGCCGAACTCCCAAGCCGAGGATGCATGACTCCATAATTGATAGAGACTTTGTGTGGATACACCGAGTGGCGATGGAGGTGTGACAATAGCGATTGTGGCAGCGCGGCATAAACGCATTGTCTACTTCGAAAATAGGCGCCCTGAAATGCGGCTAACTTCGGTTGCTCACATGGCAATGGCACTACACCTAACCGTCTAATACAGCCGCATTTTACCATCACTTTTTGTTTATATGGCTCTGCCAGTCCTGGGTGGTTTGGGACTGTTACGAATGTTCTTTTGCGGGTCAAATGCGCAGCTTACATTATGTGAGCCTTCTTCCGATATTAAATTTACCATCTTTCTATAGGTCGATATGCCCAGAAAACCGCTCAACGCTGCAGTGTAAATGAAGGAGCAGCTCCCAACGAACTAAGAACCACACAAAATGCTGGGGTTGGAACTATCCAAAATTATCCATTGTGCCGTAATATTGTTTCAGCAGCATTGTAAAAAGGGGTACTTCAGTTTCTCCAGATAGCAACTCTTCTGTCAATTCCCTCCACCTGTCCGGCAGACCCCCCCCCCAGACGAGACACCATGTTTACGTGGTGGTGGGGGTGGGGAGGGGGAGGGATTGCGTGCCTCAAGGATCCGGCGGCCAGACTACCAGGAAGCCGGGAAGGGGTCAGACGAAGAGTGCCCCACTCGTCCTCCCATCCATACGCTCCCATTCTAATGCCAATATCAGCTCAACATCCATGTACTTCACCTAGCCTTGCAACACCAACTATCCATACTATGAGCAGGTAGGACAACTTCCCCGGTCCTGCCCACCAGCTCAGTTTTATCGGGGTAGTCAAGCCCCCTCGGCCCGTCCCCCGGGGTTGACGGAATCCTGGAGGCTGAGGTCCCCCGTCGCACAGTGCTAGCTGTGACGGGGGACCAACACGCCTCTTTGGTCCTGATATCCCGGAGGGGCGGGCGGGTCCGTAGGGCCCCATATCGGCCAAGCGACTTGTCGCCTCAGGCCGACGGTCTGGGCCCTGGCCCAGTGCCTGCCGGCCTGGCCGGCAGGGGTCAAGGGGTGGGCGGTGCTGGATCCCGGTCGGGGTGGTGAGTCTCTCTCTCCCGGCCGGTTGATGGCATCGCCTGCCCCGTATAGCTCCCCGGGCGCCTGGCGTCCTGCCGTCCGCGGAACTCAGGCGTCCCCCCAGTAGGGCCCCTATGTGGTGGGGTGCCATGAGGGGCAGAAACCAACACACGTTTATGGACACTTCTAACAAACAACCGTCCCCTGGCCCCTCACACGAAGACCAGACCCCTCGTCCCCCTGTTCGAAGACAAGGCCCAAACGTGACCTTGTCGCGCAGGGCTCACGAGGACAATGAGCGTACACAAAATCAATACTTTGGGCACGCGACTACCGCCTCGTCATCAAGTACCTCGAGTCCGCGTATCTTGGTTTTCAAATCAACCGACCCAGAAAATAAATTATCAACGCTCTCTCCCTTTCAGCGCAAGCGAGGATGCGACTGCTTGGGATGTATAATGCGATGTGACAAGTTGCGTGATGGAGGCATCGAGGTCGAATTTCGTAATGGAGAGGATGCGAGGAGAGCCCTGGAGCTAGATAAATTCACTTACAGCATACGCACCCCGAACGGAACAAGAGACATTACCATACCAGTTAAAGTTCAACCTCATAATACTAAAAACTTCTGCAAAGGAGTCATCAACTGCTTCGATCTGAGGGACGTGTCTGAGGCTGATATTGTTGATGGAGTACGGTGTTGTGGACTCGCGGAGAATGAAGGTAAGAAAGGAGAAGGAGCTACATCCGACAAATAACATTATTATAACGTTCAGCACCACCGATCTACCAGCCACAGCATCAGTAGGCTATATTCGAATAAAAGTACGCGTTTTCATTCCAAACCCGATGAGGTGCTACAGATGTCAGCGTTACGGCCACACGGCCCAGTACTGCCGAGGACGCCCTGCGTGTGGCCGGTGTGGGTCGGAAGGCCACACTGTTGACAAGTGTGACTCACATGAGTCATGGTGTGTGAATTGTGGACGGGGTCAGGTGCCCCACAGAACCTCTGACAAGTCATGCCCAGCTTACGTGAAGGAGAAATAGATTTTATCACTGAAATGCACCAGAAATATCACATTTCGTCAGGCCCGAGAGGCATATGAGGAGAGTCACCCGAAATTATCATACGCAGAAACGACTAGAAGTACCCTGACGAGCTATGCACATCAGCAGCCCACCAGCGCTACCCAGTTGCTTACACAACTCGGCGCCTTGCTGCGCTCGTTTGGTTTTACTTGCACACCTCCTTCCGCTAGGGCGGAGACACCGGATGTGCTGCCCACAGTTCGGCCATCTAGGCCAGAGCAGGCGAAAGAAACGCCACCCCAAGCATCCCCACAGCCTTCAGAGGAACTCTCGGGAACGGAGGCACGGCAGGAAGGAGGAAAGTGGACCCTGTCACAGCGGTCCAAAAAACTCGCCAAGCCCCTTACACCTCATCCACCACACCCTCTACTTCCACATCTAAAGAAACCCATCCTACCCCCACATCACCACCATCAATTCCTGCTCCTCCCTCTCCCCCTCCATCGCTCCACGGAGCACCGTCGCGACGCACCTGGGACCGGTGGGGCGTGCGAGCCGTAGCTCGTCCCCAAACGTACGGCCGAGAGCCCCAACCACCCAGGTAACTATGTCGATATTGGCACCTGGAAGCTCCGCATCTCCAACTGAAACTTTTCATGTCCCACCACCCATCCCACCACGTGGGGGCGATGCTCTGGCATACCCGTCACCCCACAGGGGCAGGAAGCGGGCTCCACCATGGCAAGTGTCTCCGGCTGATGGAGGAAACCCTAGGGCGAGGCCAAGGTCCTCCTCGGGATCCTGCACACAACAGTGACTATTGAGTTAGTCATTGTATCGTTTTAACACATTTTAGCTGGACATTTTTACGGCAATTTTACAATGGAACTGCCGGGGTCTAAAAGCCTCGATTCTTGACCTTGTGACCGTTTTAAATCGGCGCAGTCCGGTAACCATTTGCCTTCAGGAGACTACGCTCACACCAAAGGACACCGTCAAGATCAAAGGCTACACTGTGTTCCGCAGCGATGTTCGCCCTGAAAATAACTCGCACGGAGGGGTCTTGCTTGCTGTTCACCACAGTGTACCAGCACGCGAGCTGCCTCTTCGAACCACTCTTCAGGCAATCGCAGCGCAGGTAACGTTTCGCGACACCCACATTAGTCTGTGCTCCCTATATCTGCCCCCTGGAGCCACGTTTCGCGACACCCACATTAGTCTGTGCTCCCTATATCTGCCCCCTGGAGCCACGTTTCCTGCTGTGGAGCTGAAACATCTACTTGCTGAGCTTCCACCACCATTGCTACTAGTGGGTGATTTTAACGCTCACCACACCGCTTGGGGCTGCTCAGACATCAACACACTGGGCCGAATACTGGGGGATTTAATCATATATGAGCCGCTATGGGTTTTAAACACAGGTGCACATACTCATCTCACTCTGCCATCGGGTCGGACGTCAGCGTTAGACCTAAGCCTAGCCAGCCCCCAACTGACCCATCAGTTCGAATGGCCAGTCGACGACGATTGCCTCAGAAGCGACCACTATCCGGTGTGGCTAACGTTTCGTAGAGGCGTAGTTTTGGGAACACGGCCGCCACGCTGGAATTTGAAGAAGGCAGACTGGGCTCGTTTTGAATCTGAGATACAGGCAGCTTTTACACCTGACATTGAAAATCACTGTACTTGCATCGATGATTTTACATCACGGATTATCCAGTGCGCTATGTGCATTCCACGTACCTCTAGCACCCTACGCCGCATTCTAGTTCCCTGGTGAACTGAGGAATGCGGAAAGTCCGCGCTCGCAAGCGAGCCCTTAACAAATTAAGTAAGCATGGCACGATGACTAACATGCTAGACTTCCAACAGACCCGAGCACTGACTCGACGTACCATACGTGCCGTGAAACGAACATCCTGGCGAGCATATATAGACGGAGTAAATCGAACTACGTCGGCATCGGAAGTGTGGTCTCGAATTAAAAGGATTTCGAGGAAGTTCTCCTCGGTCCCACTGCCGGTTCTTAGCATTGGAGGAAACGTAATAACGGATCCGGGAGATGTATCCAATCGAATTGCACATGCCATTGCAAAGCTCAGTGAACCTACTGACCCAACTTTCCTGCAACACCGTGCCCGGTGTCAGAGGAAAGAGATCAGTTTTATTACATCAGAATAATACACGGAGGAACGCAGGCGCCATTTCGGACATAACTCGAACACTCTGAGGCTGGTAGACCTACTCGGTGATAATTCGCGATTTGTGCAAAATAGAGCAGTTTTTTGTTTCCTTGCTGAAGTAGGATTTCAAATAATATACACACCCGGGTAGATATTGAATCAGTGCCATATCTTTATTGCTCTCCGGACGTGAAAAGCTGAATTAAAACCTCACTTCGTTGTTGCTGTCGGACCGCTTCGGTCACGTTGTCCTACTACATTTACTACATACTACCGTTTGGCTATTATTTTGGCCGATCCCTTGTCGCGGCGCGGATAGCCCTTATCGCGTGAAAGCGGTGTCTAAGCCGTCTGTGCAGTTAGACGTTAGATCCTCCGCCAGCGCCGCGACAAGTTCGCGACATGCCGAAGCAGGCTCAAGGCTGCAATGGCGGCCGGCAGAGCCGGTGTGAAGCATGGAGGCGTGGGTGGGCGGGGGAAACGTCGCTCTCTGGTGACGTACACTGTCCGCCGTCCTCCGCGCGTATCACCAGACTGCGCGGTCCGGCGTCCGTCCTTCCCGTGAGCGCCCCCCCAGATAAGGCACCCTCGCCCCTCGTGTTTACGACCACCCAGCTGTGCGGTCCTTCGCCTCGCCGTTCGAGTTTTAACTTGATTTAACCCCCGGTTAAATCACATTTAAAACCTCACTTCGTTGTTGCTGTCGGACCGCTTCGGTCACGTTGTCCTACTACATTTACTACATACTACCGTTTGGCTATTATTTTGGCCGATCCCTTGTCGCGGCGCGGATAGCCCTTATCGCGTGAAAGCGGTGTCTAAGCCGTCTGTGCAGTTAGACGTTAGATCCTCCGCCAAGAAACGCCAAGTGGAACGTATATTCTGGTATATGAGCAAGCCTCGTAGGTCACAGCGTGAGGCCGGCGAGGAGATATCGTGGGACTGCGTCGACGCGCGCCGGTACGCAGCGCGACGGTCGACGGCCTCGCGCTGGTTGTCCGACTCCGGCGACGATGACTCCGCAAGGCGACGCGGCGACGGGCCGCAGCGTCGCGGAATCTGCCGTCGGACGATGAGCTGCGGCGCCGACGAGACCGGGGCCGGCGCTGGCGATAGGTGGAGCCGGCCCGGGGCGCCGCGAGCCCGGATTCGCGGCGGGCCCCGGCCCCGTCGAGGGGGCCATGCAGCCTAGCCAGCCGCCTGGTACCGGCCCGTCCGCAGTCGGCGGCCTACCGTAGCCGTAGGCAGCCGGAGCCCAGGCGGCCGGGGCGGGGCCGGCGGCCGGCCATCCGTCGGTGGGTGGTGGGGGGGGCGCCGCCGACCTGCCACCAGCCGGTGGGTGGAGGGACACCACCTGCTATCCATCCACCAGTGCCACCTGTCATCCATCCGACAGAGGTCGGACCAGCGCCACCTGCCACCGGCGCCGGACGTCCGTGAGTCCGGGGGCACCGCCAGGGCCGGTGGATGCGGCTGTGGCGCCAACGACTGAGCCGGTTGCGTTGGCGGCGCCGGTGGAGGAGGCGGCGGGGACGGAGGCGCCGGGAGTGATGACGATGGCCACCCGCGGCTGGCGTCAGCGAGGTGTGCGTCGAGCTCCGCTCGGAGACACCGGTCTACACCGGGCTGCGTGGGGCTAGCAGGGCGAAGCCGGCTGGGCGGTGTGGCGCCGGTGGCCGGTGGTGCTGAGCCACCGTCAACAGTCTTGTTATGGGTGCAAAATAACCCAATTAGGGTTGACGCACCCCAAATCCCTAATAAACAAACAAACAAACTGTCCGGCAGACCCCAACACGTAATAGTTCATAACCGCTGGCCACAGGCACTGCAGACGAAACGCGCAACAAAGACGGTGCTGTCGCGTATAATGTCGAAAATAACCCAACTGTTACAAGCACGTTTTTCTCCAAATAGCCCTATGATTGGTGCTCGGCAGTAGCTTTACTCACATGCTTCCTGAGGTGTCTAAGCGCACACATATACCGAATATAAGCTGGTCTGTCACCAACCAATTACGGTATTGCCAGCGTATTACCCATGTGCTACAACAAAACGCTGCCCCTCTTCCAGACCAAACCGCAGGGGTGCTTATTAGGCATATCAACACCAAAGGAATTATTGTCCGTGCCCCAGTGGTGCGTGCCTACCAAAAATAGGATCGAAGACGAATGGGCTCGAACGCACGATCCGACATCTACCTAACACACTCTGCATGGTTTTGTTTGCACTAACGGTTGCACTGTGCAGCATAGATTACCACAGTATTGTCTATTAAGCTTATTCAGCTTGCTCAAACAAAGGCAAGACAGCGGATTGTTACACTCACGTTGGTGACCACAAGAACTATTGGACCACAAATGGCGTATCCTTGACATATTAATTCTTATCAAGACCTTTTCATGAGCCAAGGTCCATCACCCATACCGGAACCAAGAGGCGAGGCGAGTGTACCACTGGCCAAATGTGCATTATTTCGGCGCAACGTGCAGACACTGCTACGCCTCATGCTAGGTGGAAAGGTTTTTCTCCAATCTTCCAACGGCAGATGTGTATCATTTACGATAGCCATGCCGTCGGTCTGAGCGAGACGGAATTTAAGACGGGTAGCAGTGTCAGAAGTTGCTTACTTAGCATGTCGCGCAGCAAAAAAAAAACGCTTGAAATAATCGTAATAAGTACATGGAGCCCCTGGCTTGGTAAGAAGTCTCCGGCCATAAAGGAAAGCATAATGCCCCACACTGTTCGATATGTCAACCCAACGCATTTGGGTCAGTTGGGTTGGCGTGCTGAAGCCACTTCAGTTCGCTGTAGCGGAACTAGCCGAACATATATCATCCAACCGATGCCGTTCGTCCAAGCTAGCGGTACTTCCTGTCGTGTTTCGCATTGGTTATTTGGGCTTTAGGGCTCATCGGCTTCTGTGACATGCAGCGCCTACTCTGCCATGTTTCGATCCCCCGACTAATGACGAGGCGAGGGAAGCAGCGACAGACACCGAGGTGTGTGGCAGGGCGCCGGCGCGCTTCGGGCGCGCGACGTCGTCCAAACGTCGCCAGCTGGCGATGGGACCGACACACGCTGTTTCATACGAGTAGCGGTACATCAGGTCACCTGTCTCTGGACAAGGTATTGGAGAGCGCGGCTCTCTGATGTCGACAGACGCGATCCATTTCCAAGCCTCTGCCCACGGACCGGACCGCCGGAACATGGCCGGGTCGTGGTCGCCGGCGGCTGTGCAGGGCCGCAGCTGGCGCTGCCGAGCCAGCGCTCAAGGCCGACCTGCGCGAGCTGCAGGCACTTGGCGTGGTGGCCCATCCCCGCAGACACGGCAACCTCAGCCGCCAATGCGGCACACCACGGAGGAAACGTCGCGTCAATAACCCGCGGAGCGGCGGCTGTCCGGTATGTGCCGCCGTCTGGACCGTCCGCATCGCCCCTCCGAGCGGACGGAGCAGCCACCTGTCCGGCACTCGCCACCGCCTGGACCGTCCGCATCGCCACTCCGAGCGGACGGAGCAGCCACCTGTCCGGCACTCGCCACCGCCTGGACCGTCCGCATCGCCACTCCGAGCGGACGGAGCAGCCACCGCCTGGACCGTCCGCATCGCCACTCCGAGCGGACGGAGCAGCCACCTTTCTGGCACTCACCACCGTCTGGACCGACCACATCGCCACCCAGAGCGGACGGAGCAGCCACCGCCTCGACCGTCTGCATCGCCACGCAGGGCGAGCGGAGTCGCCACCCGCCGCGTGTATGTCAGCGCTTAGGCCACCTGCATTTCAGTCGCTGCCGGTGGCAGTTCCGGTGGATATTGCCCGACCTCAACGCCGACCTTTGTGTTCACGTCGATCACACCAACACGACGGACCGCAGCGGGACAGGCTGTCGACGCTCGGCGTCAAACGCGCTGCCGTGGATAGCTTTTATATTGAAATATAGGCATGTAATACCATTACCGTTAGTGAGCGGTCATGAATGAGACGCTGAACAGGAATGGCAATAAATACGTGACGGTGTCATTCTTTCGGACGTGATGAGTGGGTACAACAAAACCACACGTAAATACATTACACAATCGAGCGGTCACCAAAGGAGTGCCTCGAGTCGGACGCCAGTCAGAGTGTGGTGGCCGAGCGTGGCGCGTCGCCATCGCACGAAACAAATTATTTGCCAACGGCCGCGGTGCCCAGTCGGAAGACTGACGGATCTACCAAGGTCAGCAACACAGAAAAAAATCACCCACCCACCGGCGGCACGGGACACTGCACGGGGCCCCCGGCTCGCTCTCTAAATATAAAGCATCAGCCTGTGTATTGACTACATTATCACATATGGCCGGCCACGTAACGCGGACAGATCTTGACAGCAAAAAAACACAAAAAAACACGCGCCACAGAGAAACAGCTCCGGGATTCCCTCGCCACCAGTATGCACCGCAACACGCGCACACGTGAGAAAGGTGTGCGTGTGTGTGAGGGAGGGTAGCGCGAGCGGACGCTAGACGCAGACGTCCGCACCTCCGGGCGTCATCGTTTTGCACTTCTTGTCCACCTTGGAGAAGCGATCCACGCTGTCTTTTCGGCTGGTGCCGTCGGCGACCAGGGCCGTGCCGACCATAATGCCTGCAACACGGCGCGTTCTTACACGTCCGATCGGTCCCCGGCGACGTCCCACGGTACTGTTCAGCGCCATATCTCATCACCGGGTCACGGCGACATTTCGTCTGATCAATACCACAGTCGTCACCGCTGCACACATGCTTGAATTCAAATATGCAGCCTTATCCATCGCGTATTCACAACCACACTCTGAAAATGCCGGTATGCCATGGCAGCCGCACGTTTCCCAGCCCACGGCATGCCCCCAACTCACCGTCGACGGATGGATGCCTTTAACCGTTTAAAGCAGGAGACGCAGTAGCTTAGTCGGTGGGAAGTCGGACTCTTGGGCGCAAGATCGTGGGTTTGAATCCTACAACAGGTGGGGTTCCTGAGCCCACCCGCGACCAACCGACGTGAGAGGTTGGCGACGCTATATGACCCAGCGGTCAGATGCGTCGTAAAAGAACCCGATATCCAATCAAATCCAAAAGTTCAAAGCACGTGTTACTCAACGCAATCGGCCGACATTGTCCTGACTACACCAAGTCGGTGGTAGAATTTCCTTTGGGAATAACGTGAACCAGCAGCAATCCGACGGTGACCCACCCTCCGCGAGACCAAGACACAGCAACTGAATAACTATGCAAACAACCGTAGGAATATCTACTGCATATCCACTGCAAGGACTGAGTTGCAGTAAGATCAATGCGAAATGATGGTGCGGCAGAATAGGGTTCACAGTTCTACGCCACGGCCGTATCCTACGTCAGGAGCATTACCGCCAGCAGGCTCCTCACACCGCAGCTGCGGCGCCTCACTACCGGAACACAGCTGCGATTTATCGCCATTACGGAGGGCCTCCGCTCGAAGTCAGGCGAGGTGACGGCTGGATCCAACCGAGGCCACAGCACGACTCTGCCTTCGGCACCGCAGCAGACTTACCATTTCACCACTCGGCAGAATTGCACTCGAAATTGCTGAGGAACACACCGAATACCTAACGCCCTAACGACAGGACAGTGCAGGCGTACTTCGACTCACCGTGCTTGACCGCAGTGCACCCGTGCACCCGTGCATGGCTATTATATCCAGGTGGCGCCATCATGTAAATGAAACCGTTATTAACATGGTGCCGCTCCGACTTAACGCTCTGCCGAAGCCATTTAATCACAGTCGACAGGAAATGTCATGCATAATACTTGGGAGCATCGGACTAGATTATTCCAGCACGTGTCCATGAATGTCAGGAAACGTGCCACACCACCTCTCCCATCAGCATGACCTCAACCAATGCTTACCTACCGAACAGAGCATCTACGGACAGACTGAAGGTCACGAACCCAGATCACTGACTCGATTCGGAGGCCTTCCATCTGGTGGAGAGATGCGCTGCTATATTACCAATGACCTGGCGGAGAGGCTCTTCATCCTGGCGGTGAGACTATGCGGATCCCCACCTAGTGGAGAGATCTGCTGCTATGCTACCAATGACCTGGCGGAGGGCTCTTCATCCTAGCGGTGAGACTATGCGGATCCCCACCTAGTGGAGAGATCTGCTGCTATGCTACCAATGATCTCGCGGAGAGGCTCTTCATCCTGGTGGCGAGACTATGCGGATCTCCAACTAGTGGAAAAATCCACTGTTATACTACCAATGGTCTGGCGGAGAGGCTCTTCATCCTGGCGGCGAGACTATGCGGATCCCCACCTAGTCGAGAGACCTGCTATTATACTATCAATGGTCTGGCGGGGAGGCTCTTCATCCTGGCGGTGAGACTATGCGGATCTACACCTAGTGGAGAAACCCGCTATAGTACCAATGATCTGGCGGAGAGTCTCTTCATCCTGGCGGTGAGACTATGCGGATCTCCACCTAGTGGAGAAACCCGCTACAGTACCAATGATCTGGCGGAGTCTCTTCATCCTGTCAGTGAGACTATGCGGATCTCCATCTAGTGGAGAGATCCGCTCCTATACTACCAATGACCTGGCGGAGATGCCCTTCATCCTGGCGGTGAGGCCGGCTGGTACATCTCCACTCATACTAAAGGCTCTTCCACCTGGACGGACAATGTAGTACACCATTCGCCTGGCGGAACCCGCTGGCATCTCGGCACTGTTCTGTGGGGAGATGCTCTCCCGCTTAGTAGAGCAGCCAGCTGATATACCACCACTGGCCTGGCGGAGGCTCTGCCACCTGGTAGGGCGGGCCCGTCCGTACGTCACGAATGACCTGACTGACCTGATACACCAGGCGGGGCGTACTGCTGACCGCCCGTTGGTCCTTCAATGACTGTGGTGATGAGGGCAGCCCTGTTGCCGACACATTGCTCCAGCACAATCGGGCAGGGTATCGCCTGCTGGTGGCGACGCGAGACACGGGTCAGCACAGGTCATGGCGCTCCACCACTGCTTCAACACAATCAAACACGGCAGTGCCTGCCGGTACCGGCACAAGATACGAGTCAACACACTCGGCCTTGACAGATGCGAGCCAGCCTCTTCAACTATGAATTACTTTGTGCATGCTCTAACTTCACTATTGAGGGTGTGTCCATAGTGACGTCATCGAATTGAAGGAATCACACGACACAATAATACAATACAAATGAGATGGCGATCATGCGTAGGCAAGAATGAGCATGACACGTATAGTGCGCAAATTAAATTGTCCAACAATAAGTTTACCATTTAGGATGTGTAGATTTCAGCAAGTGGCACTGCCTCTCAAGTACTCTAGATTACGCACCATGCACTCGCGATCACCGTTATATTTTAAACTTGCATTTCTTAACCATGCATTCCAACTCGTATTTCACCGGAGAATGGCTCATTTAAGACAGCTTCTTCAACGTTGTTCATGAAGCTGTCGGCGGGCCAGCTCACAGATCATGACTGAAGAGATGACTGCAAATATAAAAATTAAACAATGATCGGATCAAAGTCCCGCTGGTGCTGGCCCGGGAGGCGGCTTCCGACGAAGCGATGTTTAGGCGAGCCGAATGAAGCGAAATCAGTCGGTGCCAAGCGTACCCGATGGCGTTTTCTGGCGGCGGCCGGCTGTCCGGGAACGGCCAACACGCGGCGCGGCAGCTCCAGCAGCGTCTGCGAGTACGGCCGACTGGCCATCTGCTCCATCTCGACAAACAGACGCTGTGGGCGCGACGTCAGCACGCGATAGTCGGATCCATCTCCACCTCCACCTCCACCCACAAACGCCGTGTGCGTCAGGTCAACACATCGACCTACGGTGGACGCTATCTGATCTGCCGCCATAAATAGCTCCTGTGTGCAGACCAGTGCCGTAATCTCACTCGGCAGATCCTGTCTCTACCTTCGAGAACAGCCGCTATTCACACAATAGTTGACGCCGGTCATGTCGGTCTAAACATCCCCGCGAATAGCCGTCGGGAGCAGAGACGACGATGCCGTACTACATTGATCACACGACAACACCATAACAGCGTGCTCGCATGAACTTATCGAACACAAACCACATGACCACAATAGTTTGTCACACGGCCTGAATCCACTCGCTCGTACAAGCACCAACTGTCTCCAGACGATCGGGGAACACAAACCTGGCGTCGACGGTAGTTGTCGTATTTCTGCTTAATCTTCCACAGCACGCCGGCGAAAACTAGCAGCAAAAGGAAACACCTGCCGACCGGGACAGAGGCGAATGAGAAATCATCACACGGATACGCCAATATCCGGCCGTAAACCTAACACCGAATCGCAAGACAGGGTGGAAATCGACCAGCAAAACCAACGCCAGCATCACACCACGTGGCCACTGTCGGGTTGGCGAAGCGCGCCGGGAAGCATCACCGTGCTTCCCGCCTTCTGACCGTTCACTCAATATCCGGAGGTAGCCTCGTTAACGCCAAGTCACCGACTCGACCCATCCCACAGCGTCAGTCCCGACCCGCACCTCCCCAAGGCGATACGCGCGCGTGCTCACTCACGTGGAGAAGGTGATGAAGAACTGGCGGAGGTTGAGGCGCGGGTACTGCGAGAAGGCCACCTGCACGAAGAGCGGCGGCCGCAGCTGATACACGTACACGTAGAAGGTGGTGTTGTCGGGCGTGCCGAAGCAGTAGTCGTCCTGGCCGAACGTGTGTTCGTACTGCGTGCAGTTGTAGTCGGACAGGATCACTCGCTCCGGCTCCAGCGCTGCCACACAAAGTTTGTCAGCATAGTGGGGGTACAGGAAGTGACTTGGGGGTGTAGTCGGACTGTACCACCCGCTCCGGCTCCAGCGTTGCCACACAAAGGTTGTCGGCATAGCGGGGGAGGGTAGGAAGTGATTTGGGGGTATAGTCGGACTGGACCGCCCGCCCCGGCTCTAGCGTTGCCACACACATGTTGTCGGTGTAGGAGCGGGCTATCACAGGAGGGAGGCGGGGGTCAGCATGGGAGGTGGTGGTGGTGGTGGCTATTGGTTTTACGACGCATCGACTGTCTTTGGTCGCATAGCGTCGCCAAACTCTCGCGCCGATTGGCCGCCAGCGAAGAGTGGCAACATGTGGGACTTGAACCCACTGTCGGTGACACCAGGACGGGCACCTTAGGGAGGGAGGGGGAGGATGTGATTGGGGTGTAGTCTTGACTGGATCACCCTTTCAGAACCTCTAAGCTACGACAGTGGCAGGAGTGCAGCCTTACCCAAATTATTGACAGGGTCAGGCATGCTAAAGCTCACAAAGCACACATTGAAAGGGCAGATTCATCGGGTAATGTAGTGAAATGTGTAATTATTGGAGGACCCCAATCGAACATTGAAGGGACTGAAGTCCTCTCCCCCACGGTCAGAAAATCCACCTGCATGCATAGAACACCAAGATGATGTGGGTGAGGCAATGGTATGATATTCCTGTCCAGATCTGTGTGTGGTATGAGAGCGGGGGTAGGGCGGGGGTGGGGGAACTAACGGTGCAACGGTGACTAAGCGTCCTTAGCGCAACGACTGGACACATACAATTAGCACTTAATACCAGAAACATTCGGGATAGTAGGGCCGGGAGGTACGTAACAGATGCATGGTACCTGCTACACCAATAGTCAGTTAGTTAGTTATTTGGGCTTTAGGGCGCGTCGACAACTATGGTCATATTGCGCCCATAACTAAGATATTCATATAAATATAATTAGAGAAAGTCTACACCAATAGTAGATCGATAAGAAACATTGGACCATTATTTGAAAGGAGCGCATTCTTTGAAAGGATCAAGAAATTAACATCGCACAAAACCACGAATTAGCATGAATAATTATCATTGCAGATAATACTCCTTCTGCATAGCATGGATACAATCTACACATCAAATCAAACATGGACTGTGAAAGCGTTCGTATTAACCACAGAAAGCGACTCTATACTGAATGGGACACCACTGAAAGGCTATTCCATATTAAACCAGTGATCTCGACCGAATGTCTGGACCAGACGACTAACAGCCATGATGAAACACAACAGTAACAGAAACACCCCTCAATCCCACCTGTTTTGACTGTGATGTTGATTTTTGCGAGCTCCGAGCAGGTGATATGGAAGTCTGTGTTGAGGTCACTCCGAACAGGCCGATTCATAAAGTTGATCCGCTTGAAGTGCAGGTCCTCCGGCTTGGTCATGTTGAACGTGAACTGATAATCCAACAACAGGTTGTCTGTGGAGCGCCAAAGAGAAAAAAGATTCGTCAACCACATATCCTGTGAAGCAACTCAACATTTACATTGTCCAGTCACTATTCACACCCGCCCGCATTTGCATCGTTAAATAAATCACTAGAACCGGTGGTGGTGGTGGATTTATGCTTTAGGCCGCGTCGACTGCATTGGTCATGTTACGCCAATACTAGAACTGGTGGTCTGCCACACAGCTACATAGTCCGCTGTCTAGCAACTGAACAGAGCACCAAAAAGACGGCGGCACGTGGCGGAGCTGACAAAGACGGCGGCACGTGGCGGAGCTGACAAAGACGGCGGCACGTGGCGGAGCTGACAAAGACGGCGGCACGTGGCGGAGCTGACAAAGACGGCGGCACGTGGCGGAGCTGACAAAGACGGCGGCACGTGGCGGAGCTGACAAACACGGCGACACGTGGCGGAGCTGACAAACACGGCGACACGTGGCGGAGCTGACAAACACGGCGGCACGTGGCGGAGCTGACAAACACGGCGACACGTGGCGGAGCTGACAAACACGGCGACACGTGGCGGAGCTGACAAACACGACGGCACGTGGCGGAGCTGTTTTCCGGGAAACCCCTGAGCTGCCCGTCGTTATAACGGCACACATCGCCCGCATGCTACTTTGTGTGGAGGTGGGGGGGGGGGCTTGACATTTCATTGAATCCAGAAGTTAAAAACCCCCGGCACCTGTCGGACTTGTTTACATGGGGATCATGTTCCCAGATCAAAGACCACGCTCGTATTCCTTTCAATTAATCCCTGAATATGAGCCACACGATCCTCACAGTCCGGTGATCCCCTAAGCGGCAATAAGTAACGAGCCGACCTATCGGTCAGCCCCAATGGTTCGCTTACGTCCCGAGTAGAACATCACATTCCGTTCACATGCAACAGAACGCCTGTCGCCCACGACCAAAACACCGTCGTCGCCGCGACCTCTCCAGACCAAGCGAGGTTCGGGGTTGAAACTATAAGTCTAACCAAATCAGGAAGGGGTTCTATTGCTCGTTTTGAGGATTGGTTTGTCAAATGAAAAATAAACCCGCAATGGGAAACGAAATGTTAGATCAAATGAGGAACTAGATTCAGAGTTTAAAAGAAAAAGAACTTTACACAGAATGTAAGGATATGAGAGACCTTGGGATATGGTGATCATACTATTATACGTTTTCCCTTATATGCTGGAAGTGTCAGTAACAATAGGACACTGATTCAACACTTTGATCAAGAGCATTATGATCAGCTCAGTGCCTTCCTGGGTTAAACTAATTGGGAAGAGTTATTATCAGGTCTACATACATATCAAACATGGGAAGTCATGAAGGGTAAACTGTTTCAAGCTCGGGATAGGTTCATTCCCAATAGTTGGTTGGTTGGTTATTTAGGCTTAGGGGCGCATCGACTGCGTTGGTCATACAGCGCCCATCATTCCCAATAGACATACTAAAATGAACAATGTTAGGCGTCCTAGGGGCATGTAGGATAGCTAGAAAGAAAGCTACGTGTGCTGGGGAATACAAAAAACTGACTGAAATTAAATTAGCAGGTGACTGTTCGGCAGGGAATGCTAAGTTTGTTTTAGCTTCCACGCGTGTCAATCTAAAAATGTATTATGGTGCCCATGCAGGTAGATGGTGAAATACTTGTTGATGATTGTGATATAGTAGAGTCCCTAAGCCAGCAATTCTTATTAGTTTTATTAAAGAAAACTCAAGTACATCTGAAAACACCAAAGATGGCAGGGGATAAGCTGGAAGCTATAAAATAATTACAAAAGCATTTTTAAAAAAACATTTGCGGAAAGTGCAGTCGAATGAAGCCACAGGCCCTGATGACATATATGCTGGTATTTTAGTTGTGTTGCTCAAGTGTTAGCAGTTCTTCTTGTTAGCATTTCCGGGTGGTCTTTTCAGTGTTTCGAAGTACCTGAACTTTGTCGTAATGCAAATGAAGTTTAGCCAACCTTTTGAAATTCATGGAGCATGGAACTAGAGACTAGACAATGGAGGCAGGATACATGTAGGATACTTTTGCGAAAGTTTTGATCAAGTTTCACAAAACGTTTAGTTTATCAGCTGGAGCAGCACGGGATTGATGGGAAACATATCCGGTCACACATGAGGTCAGGCGACACACTCACAGAAGCACTCCTCGCCGTTGACCGGGTCGCCGATAAACTTGTTGTGCGCGTCACACCGGTCGCAGCGGTCGCCGATGATGCCCTTGGTGTTGCAGTAGCACTTGCCCGTCTCCGAGTGGCAGTCGGTGCCGTGATTGTTGCAGTCGCACGCTGCAACAAGGGCGGCCGCAAATGTACAAGGAGCGTACCAGACCACCGCACGTCAGATCAGGGCTAATGTGGTCGGTGGTCGAGGTCCCGTGCCTTCCATTTGACAGAACAAAGACGGCATGGATCACAGGTAGGCAATGTGGATCAGAGGCCCTGATGACACATATGAATACAACAGATATATGGATATTCACACATTATATTATGCTATGAAAAGACTATAAAGCAGATAATGTGCCAGCCAGTACCAAAATACATTCATACTAGAGTTTCACTGTGGTTCTTTGACTGTTAACATATTTAACATCGATTTCATTAATATTCCCTAGAGTAGAAAATTGTAAAGGCTGAGGGCAGTAAGGTAACACAATCAAGGTAAGATATACAATTTCCAAGTGCAATTTCCTTGCCTTGATATTAGAGCTATGTATTATATAGGGCCTTGCTCCTAGCTGCCATACACTTCAGCATTTACATGTATTTTGATTATTGAAGCATACAAATTACTACCACAACACATCCATTGCGTATGGAATGGAACGTACAAATTTCCACATTTCAATGGATTCTCACAGTTTGGCACAGCACACAGATATCCAACCTTTTGATTGAGATGCCTGGGTAGTATCGGTGCTGGCACCCAATATAGCAAAATACTTATTTCCATCATTTATTATGGTAGCATAGATACAATAATGAAGTCCACACACCATTATATCAACTTCAAGTGCGAAAACGCCTCTCAGAATATTAGAATCCCCAGAGGATTAGGCGCTCGTGATGCGACCTGACAACGTCTCATGAGGAGTGACATGAAGAGTGATGATGTGACGAGTGACGAGTGATGCTTGTCAGGTCAAATGACGAGCATGTCAACTGACCCGAGTGGATCTTCAGCTGGGTAACTGCGTAGTGGCGACAGCACGTTAAACATTGAATTCAAATTATGTCGTTCAACAGAAATGGTTCGGTAAGATGGTGGGCTCATGGTGTGTGTAACACAATCTGCTTAGTATAGACTCTGATCCCATAATCTATTCAATGAAGACATTTGCATTAAGAGCATTAAAACACCGAATAACAATGGAGACTACTATCAAGGCTTTTCATCGTGCAGTGATGTGTACGTCCAGGCTGATATTTAAGAACCCCGAAGATAATGGGATGAATTTAGGCCAATTTCAGGGTGTATATTTCTGAACACTACTTGTGGTGGAAGCAGTTAAATGTGCATAGGACAGACGATTTTGTGCGATGTACTCCACAGACGTCATTGTTAAACTATACAATCATTGGGACGTGCGCAATGGCGTACCGAAGGGGAGGGGCATTGGAGCAGTCCCCCTCCCCATGAGATGTTGTGGGCCCACAATATCGCACCGGGGTTCGGAAAAATAACGCCAGGCTCCCTAAAAATCCTGCTGGTGTCCCCAACAATCACACCGGGGAACATATAAGTTACTTTGGGTGCCCAAAAAATTCGCGATGGGATCCATGAAAATGACAATGGGGCTCCCAAAATCCCACCAAGGCCCCTGAATATCGCATTAGGGCCTCAAAAATCGTCCCGGGACCTTAAAAATGACGTTGAGGGCTTCAAAATGTTTGATCGGGCCCCCGAAAATACCACTAGGCCTCCAAAAGATCGCGCCGGGACCCCGATAAATCACGCTAGGGCCCCAGAAAATCACGCTAAGGCCATAAGAGATCGGGCCGGGCACCTGGAAATCACGCTGGAGGCCAAAAAGACCGGAAATCACGCCGAGGCCTCGAAAACGACACTGGGCACCAGAAAGACTGGCCAGTCCCTCAAAATCACTGGGTCCCAAAAGGTCGGGTCGGGGCCCTTGATAATCACGCTGGGGCCCCAAAAAGTTGGAACGGGCACCTGAAAATTACGCTGGGAGCACAAAAAAGTCGTGCCGTGGTCCTCGAAAATCACGATGGGTGCCGCAGAAACACGGTCTGGGCCCCCGAAAATCACGCTGGGGCTTCAAAAGTTCGCGCCTGAGCCTAGAAAATCAAGCTGGGAGCCGAAAAGTCGTGGCGGGGTTCTTGAAAATCACAATGGGAACTCCAAAAGGTTGGACCGGGGCCACTGAAAATCACGCTGAGGCTGAAGGTACCGAAAAGTCGCGCCCGGGCCCATGCAAATCACGCTAGGGGCTCGACAGGCCGCACCGGGGCTCCAAGTCTCATCGGAAACACCCAATAAATGAAGCCGGGACAACGAAAAAAAAACAGTCTGGACATGGAAAATCACTCTGGGGTCCCAGCAATTGTCCCAAAAGAAACCAAAACGTGTTGGACCGCCAAATACGTGTCGAGGCCACTAAAACTCGCGATAGGCATCCCAACAAATGAAGACAGGGTCCAAAAATCGCACTTCGACCCAGAAACGTCGCGCCGCTGCCCTTGGAAATCACTAGGGGCCCAAAAAGTCGTGCCCGAACCCCACAAGTCGCAGCTGGCTTCCAAAAAATCAATTCCTACCCGGAATGTTACTCTGCGGCCCCAAAAATTTAGTCAAAGACCCCAAAACGCGTCGAAGCCCCGGAAAGGAAGCACGTTGGAGCACCGAAAAATGCACTGGGAGCCCGAAGAATCGTACCGAGTCCCAAAAATATCGCGCAGGAGGCTTACAAAAAATAGAAGTCGACCCAAAAAGATCACAAAAGTACTCCTTCGAGTCGACCCGAGCACCGGAAAATTCAGAACAGGTCCTGAAAGAAAGTTTTCCTCAGGGCCTTTTTATTCTGAAGGTTGCCATGGGCTGGAAAAAACTCGTTGAGCAGCCGCAGTGGCATGCCAAAGAGGATAATACCCCCCCCCACCTCCATCCTGAAGAGATGGGCTTCCAACAACCCAAGAATCGCATCGAAGTCCCAAACAAATTATTCTGGGGCCCCATAAATTCGCGTCGGGGCCCCAAGAATTAGGGGTTATAAATAAATAAAACCGGCACAAAAAAACTAGCACCGGGCCCAAAAATTTGCGCTGGGAATGCAAAAATCGCGCCGAGGCCCAGATAAGTACAACGCACCCCGCGAACTAGCGCAAGCCCATAAATATCGCGCTTGGGACCCAAAACTCCTGTCGGTATTCCCATTAATTCTGGTCGGGGCATGAAAAATTCCCCTCGGGGTTCACAAAAATTGGCGTCGATGGCCACAAATAAGCACGTCGTGGCCCAAAAATCGTATAGAAACCCGACAAGGATCAAGTTGCCAACCTGGGAGCGTATTTAACCAAAGAGATGAGGTGCATCAAAGCTCAGCGGTTATCTGGATTTCCTAGCCACCGGAAAACGTGGAAAGATAATTGATCATTTAATTGAATTCAGGATGGGTTCTTGTGGCTCTGAAGTCTGAACACGTTTATGGCTTTATGAGGTGCCGTGTGCTGTCACATGTCAGCTATTTCGTGCTTTTGTTGTTGTTCATTTTGTTGGTCCCCAAAATAAGCGCTTACATTCCGTTTCAGCCGGGTGCCACATGATGTAGTAGTAGCATTTCGTTTCAAGTGGCGGATATTCTCAGGTGCACAATGTGTACTACATAGATCAGGGGTCCCCAACCCGCAGAGTACCGCGGGCCGCATCGACAAGTCCGAGAGGGCCCGAGGGCCGCAGCAATAAAAAAACTCTGAAAACCACATATTATACAGAACAAAAAAAAATCAAAGAATTTATTAATGAGACACCTGGTGACATTTATCAGCACAAAGCCTATCAAAATCAGGGGTAATGGAACTAACACTCAGCAAGAGAACGTCGTCCAAGTGGTCATCCGCACCGATGACCCAGGAAATGATCTGGCGGGCCGCACGCAATGTTAATTTTGACAAGTGGCCGCGGGCCGCACGGAATGGCCTCGCGGGCCGCATGTGGCCCGCGGGCCGCGGGTTGGGGACCCCTGACATAGATGATTGAGGTGACTGATCATCTATGTGTTGGAGTTGGGCCCTAAGAACAAACACCATACAATGTATTTTATGCATTACGTTTTTCTTTGCCCCAGTCTGGCAGCCTGCCAATCTTGGTCTGTCACACACCGGATCAAAGAATTTTCAACCAGCGATCACCTGTCTTTCCTGTTTCTCATCCTTTCCAGCATCAATCATGAAAATTATTTTGCCATGGGGCAGCAAGTAAGCTACGTTCTTGCATATTCTTTCTCCTCACCAACATCGGTGCACATTTACAAGGGGGACATCTTAGTGACGTAAAGTAATAATTCATAGAAACTAGGGCACACCACATATACGTTAGTGAGGCTGTAATGAGCTTGCACTCCCCACACACGCACATAGCGGAAGTTGAATAAATTGTATTTGAACAGTACTAGGTACTAATGGCTTCCCTTGCACCAGGAAGATAAACCTATTATTGAATCCACCAGTCGTGAAGAGCTCCATGTTTAGCGAGAAGTGTGAATTTGAAAGTACGTATGCTGCGATGATAGTTCTTTTTCAGTTAGCCATAAGGCCTGCCTCCTCCCCTTAGGGGCACCTTAGGACTGCCCCCTTGCAAGTTGTGTGCTCACTATTCAAATTATAGGGTTCTCTATCCAAAAGTGCTCAGCCATGGTACGTTGCGAAATTTCTGGGTGCGCCCCTGCTGTTGACCCTGGCCCGCCCACTTTTTGAGACGTTCCTACACCTACGATGGAGGATCAGTGGAAGGGAGCATCGACTAGCAGACGCACGGTTTGGCAAATGAGAATAGACAACAGCTGTGACAAATCCAGAATCCAGCGACAATGTGCAAAATTCGCCAGCAAATACAATCGACGCCTGATGTGAGCGAGTTTTTTTTAGCCTAAATGGCTCGTCGGTTAGTTAGTTAGTTATTTGAGTTTAAGGGCGCCTCGAATGGCTCGTCGGTGATATAGGTGCCGTAATCATGGCAGGCAATTACAACTATCACCGAACGATGGTGACAGTGCTCGTTGACAATTAACCACTTGTGTGTGTGTGGGGGGGGGGGGGCTATTCGCAGAGTAGTGCGAAACAGAAATGCTACGAAAATCGCCAAGTACGCCTATGCAGTTAGTCATTTGGGCTTCAGGGCGCCTCGACTGCTCCGGTCATGTTGCGCTCAATGCCTATGCAATGAACCGGTGTTCATCTGCCACCGGAGTTCATCTGCCAGCGCCGCATGTCGAGGGCGTCGGCCCAGACCGCCAAATGACAGGCCGACAGTGTCGTTCACTCACGCTGGCACTTCCCGCCGTTGACCGGGTCGCCGAAGAAGCCGGGCTGGCAGACGTGGCAGTGGTCGCCGGCGGTCAGGTCGCCACACGGCTGACACGTGTTGTTGCCCGGGTAACACGTGCTGTGTCCGTTGCACTGACAAGCTGTCGAAACGTGGGCAATGCAATTACAGCTGCGTAGCGCACAGAACGCGTGGCAATGTTCTCCCCATCAATAAACCCAGATCAAGGGTCAACAGCGGAAACAATACAATGGCAGCACACTGAGAGGCGACTGTGTCAATACAGGGCACGTGTCGGGGTCCACCGTCCGCTTCTTCGAGCTCAGCCCGTTCACAGCCTCTGCAAGGTGTGACGACACAGCATACATTTGAACAACACAATTCACATAGTGGTGAACACCCGCCAAGATAGCACGAGAAAACTCGACCTGGACGACTCACCGTCGATACTATGTCGTGGTGAAAGAATAGCACGGTTTACACATGACTGCCCTCCGAAAACCCAACAGCTCTCCTGTATGGCTATCACCCACGCTGGTAACTAATAAAATAACAGAATGTAACGATTACCAGTTTCATCCCTCTGTCGTTCCAAGGTATAAGGACGTATTGACGAGGGCAACGGGACATTTGTCGGTGTATCGACGTAGGAAACACAAAAGAGTGTTTAGTATCAATCGATTCGCCTCGACGAGGGGTGTTTTCTCCGGAAGTACCATGAGCTAATTTATAACATAAAAAAGTATTCTTAGCTGTACAAAGACGTATATTGAAAAACTCCTATCTCGTATTGAGCCAATGACGAAAAAGACTGATTGCTGCTTCTTTTCTACGTGGGAGGCGTAGCGCGGTAAAATTAAGCTCTGACTTATAACTAAATGGCAATTTGTACTCCAAGGAAATGGAAATACATTTTTGACTGCTTTCTGATGTTAGTCAAAATGAGTGACCCTTTAATTGCCACTCCCTTTAAAACACATATACATCGGCACCGACAGACTAGTAAGAAGGTGAGGAACACCTTCATGCAAATGTCCCGTCTGTGGGTGGCATAGTAGTCATGTGCCAACATTCCCCGACAACATGTGTCGAAATTTACAAAATCTAATTTTAACCTAACCTCGAAGATGACAATTTTGGTTAAAAAAAGGCTCAATCCCAATCGCGAGATCCGACCGGCGGCGAAACGACCATTTTTTTCCACGACGCTCTATATCTCATAGTTTCAACTCATACTCATATTGTCTACCTACATGCGTCTTTTTAGCTTGCTTTTCTCCGATGATCTTTTTTGTTGGTTTATCCTCCGTGCGGGAGCAGCAAAAATCAAGAGGAACAGCCGTACCGTTATATTTAAGAAATATGAGTGCGTTTTTATACAACAAAAAGATATTGATATCAGGCGTGTGACATGACAAGCATACTGATATAAGACGTCAATGGTGACGAGCATATTGATATCCGATTTGTCACTGCAAATTCAGCATAGCCCTAAGCGGGCACGAATGCCCTTAAAATCGCTTTCGTCGACATGTATTAAATCTGCGATACGTCTTTTAGCCCTGAAACTGTAGTACACGAGTGCTAGCCCGACCACTCACGTAGGCAGCCGAGGGAATCCCTGAGGACACAGATAGCCAGTCTGCGCCGCCGGCGTGACCACTCACGTGGGCAGCCGAGGGCATCCCTGAGGACACAGATAGCCAGTCTGCGCCGCCGGCGTGGCCACCCACGTGGACAGCTGAGGGCATCCCTGATAACACAGATAGCCAGTCTGCGCCGCCGGCGGACCACTCACGTGGACAGCTGAGGAAGTTCCAGCGTGTCCGACTGTCGCACTTCTCGTCCAGCGGCCCGCTGAAGCCGCCGCGCAGACAGCGGCCCAGCCCGGTGCCCAGACCGCTGTCGCACCAGCCGCAGCCCGGGTCCTCCTGGCACCGCTCACACGTCTGGTGGGCGTTACATGAGTTGCCACCTGCGGACCGGGCCGGGCCAGGTCAGGTCAGATCAGATCGGACCGGGTGAGGATGGTCAGAGTCCTGACACCACACATTCCGACACTTCCCGACGTTGACTGGATCGCCGAAGAAGTCGAATGCGTCTGTATGCTTTACATAAATATCCGTCCTTGGGTCTGACAAGGTCATGGCACGTTGGTTATGTCAGGTCAGAGCGAGGTGAAATTGTGCAAGGCACCAAATCAGACATAACAAATGCAATATTAACCAATCCTATCAAAGCCTAACATTTCAGCGCAACACAGCATTGATGCTGCTGATGTTGCTATAATTCATGTGCTGTGCCAACTACACTGATCACCACACAGGCTTTACAAGATGCAGAAACATGTCTTCATAATTCATAATGCGGCAAAATGTTTAACGCATGTAGGTACGTCCTTGATAAGTTGCTACTACTCATAGTGAGACGATTATTCAATATTTCAGGATGATACGAATGCATGTACTTGGCGATTCGCATCAATATCTCAACGTTTCGACTTTCGTCTTCTTCAAGATCGGTTTCCTCACGATTGCGCATACATCATGAGAAAGGCACCCAGACAGGCACAGAATCATTTAAACTGTTCCATAAAGGCGGCACTCACCAGGTGGTATGACGTCACACTTGGCCTTCTGTGTGGTCCACTCCATGCACTGGCCGTACGGGAAGGAAGCCACGTACGCGTTGTTCTCCACACACCTGGCAATGGGATTGCAGTGCGTTGGGACGGCTTAACTTAGCAACAACAACGGGCGCAAAGAAAGCCTGCCAATGTGAACGGCCCGGGCACGGTACAAAAAACTCGGCCATATCACGCATAAATCAAACACTCTTTCAGCTCACCATGCCGGGTGCAAGCGGCAAACGAACATGCGACCGGCCCAGGCCCATCGTGGCGACACATCAGCGGTCCAGGCCCATCGTAACAACACACCGACGACCCAGACCCATCGTGGCGACACACGGGCGGCTTAGGCCCATCGTGGCGACACACGGGCGGCCCAGGCCCATCGTGGCGACACACGGGCGGCCCAGGCCCATCGTGGCAACACACCGACGGCCCAGGCCCATCGTAACAACACACCGACGGCCCAGGCCCATCGTAACAACACACCGACGGCCCAGGCCCATCGTGGCGACACACGGGCGGCCCAGGCCTATCGTGGCGACACATCAGCGGCCGAGGACCATCGTGGCGACACACGAGCGGCACACGTCGCGCCTGCGCCACAGTTTGGCGCCAGATCCCCAGGCGGCGGCCGGCCAGCTCACCGCATCTCGTTGATGCACCACATGCAGCTGGCGGCGGTGCAGTTGTCGCAGGTGGTTCGCTCGCTGCAGGACGGACCGCACGGCGCCTGCTTGATCTGGCTGGCCATCTCCGTCTTGTTGTCTATCGCAGGCCGAGAGTGTAGCGTCAGTGGCCGTCACACGGTAACAGCACACCATCAGACGGTGACATGTCAGACGGCGACAGCGCGCCATCAGACGGCGACAGTAGCCATCAGACGGCGACAGAAGCCATCAGACGGCGACAGTAGCCATCAGATGGCGACAGTAGCCATCAGACGGCGACAGCGCGCCATCAGACGGCGACGGTGCACCATCAGACGGCGACGGTGCACCATCAGACGGCGACGGTGCACCATCAGACGGCGACATGTGAGACGGCGACAATGTACCATCAGACGGCGACATGTTAGGCGGCGACAGTGAACCGTTGGACAGTGTGTCGAAACTTATTTTCAGTTGGATGTCAGAAGCATGTATGTATGTACAGGCCAGCACAACGTTTCCCACGTAAGATGTAAGATCTTATAAGATGTAAGATGTAAGCATAATTATGAAATCGCACACACCCAATTTGCATACACTGCACAACACAATGTTAGGCTTGTATAACATTCAGCACCATTAAACAGGCCTGAAACAAGCTACACAAAACTGGGCGAAATTCATGTGGACCGCAATGTCATGTATCTGTAAGAAGTATTGCTGTGAGCATGTGGAAGACATGGGTAGGAAACAATATCCGACCTCAAATGTAGTTGCATCATTGTATGCACTGCTCTCTACGCGCACTTCGAAACTTGAGCACAATGCCGCTCGGCGGCGGGAGTATATTGTCAGACGGTGCACTGCCTCCATCCATTGCTTTTTGCATACTTCACATCTTAGCGTGAAACCATATCAAGAGCCCAGATAACCAACACAAGAAATATAACATACTGTTCCCTTACCCGAACTTGAAAATCCTCTTGCAAATGTGGCATTAACACCTACGTCGTCCTTTGGCGCTTTTAGTAAATAGCTCAATACTGGTAAGCCGAACACACAAGACCCCTCAAATAATGATACCTCAGTCCGCCCACTGTTCCATGATATTTCAATCCGACTGCGATTGTCTCGAGCAGAAAAGTTGAGCACAATATTGGTGACGCTGACGGGAGGTAAATGTCGCCAGTTAGGCGCCCACGGGCCGTGTGCGTTTTGCTTCCGGACCGATGCCTATGCAGGGTCGGGTTCTCAACTTCCTTCTTCTTCTTTTTTTTTTAAAGATGTAGCAGTCGCTGATGAAGAAGAATGTTTTCATTTCGGCTTGTTCAGTTCTATCGATAGTCGGCTGAAGTCTTGATATGTTGATTCAGGGTCGTAAAATAACTTTTTTAAAGGTTACTGCCACCTTCAAGGGTAATTCTTAACCAACACTTGACAATCCATCGGTATTGGTTTTCCCTCGGTATTGGTTTTCCCGTTATTTTTCCTCGAACTCATATTGTAAGCTTGTTAAACTTGGCCTCCTGAAGATACCTACAGATTGGCAAGTGTTACCAATTCTAACCCAGCTCCGACAATTCATATTGTATTGTTCTCAAGCCATTACAAAACTGCCTGACCTCGTAAACAATAACCCTGGCTAGTTAAGAGCGACAGCATGTCAACTAGTTTGTCGGCGAATGCGAGAGCGGAGCGACTGCCCGCGCACGCTTGATCTGTAGCGTATACAGGTGGCACAACATACTCGCTGATTCCCACAAAACCTTGGACTGTACGGAGGCGGTACGAGAGTCGCGGCTGATCGTGCACTCTTGTCCCGTGTGCAGGTGGTACAATATACAATAAAATACATGCCCATTGATACCCAGGCACACTTGGCCTGTGTGGAGGAGGTGTGGGACTCATTCCACCGTACACTGAGTTGGTATGCAGAACGTGTCAGAGCGTTGCGGCTGATCACGTACATTTAGTTTGTGGTGGTGGTAGTTTGTGGTCTGAGGGCAGTTGCACTAACCGGGTGGACATGTGTCCATTACCTTTAGTCTGTATGAACGTGTGGCACTTGTGGTCGAGCTCCCACTTCCACTGTCAGGGTAGCCATGTGGCCATTACCTTTAGTCTGTATGAACGTGTGGCACTTGTGGTCGTGCTCCCACTTCCACTGTCAGGGTAGCCATGTGGCCATTACCTTTAGTCTGTATGTACGTGTAGCACTTGTGGTCGTGCTCCCACTTGCAGTACGACTCCGTGTGGCAGGCGTGGCAGTTGTGCAGCAGGATACAGTTGGAGGCGTGGTTCGGCTGACACTGGTCGGCTGACGTGACGGGCTGCCGGCGCGGACACGGCACCCACACGTCACAACAACCAACATCACAACACGTGACGGGCTGCCGGCGCGGACACGGCACCCACACGACACGACAGCCAACATCACAACACGTGACGGGCTGCCGACGCGGACACGGCACCCACACGTCACGACAGCCAACATCACAACACGTGACGGGCTGCCGACGCGGACACGGCACCCACACGTCACAACAACCAACATCACAACACGTGACGGGCTGCCGACGCGGACACGGCACCCACACGTCACGACAGCCAACATCACAACACGTGACGGGCTGCCGACGCGGACACGGCACCCACACGTCACGACAACCAACATCACAACACGTGACGGGCTGCCGGCGCGGACACGGCACCCACACGTCACGACAACCAACATCACAACACGTGACGGGCTGCCGGCGCGGACACGGCACCCACACGTCACAACAACCAACATCACAACACGTGACGGGCTGCCGGCGCGGACACGGTCGGACACGGCACCCACACGTCACAACAGCCAACATCACAACACGTGATGGGCTGCCGGCGCGGACAAGGTCGGACACGGCACCCACACGTCACAACAGCCAACATCACAACACGTGATGGGCTGCCGGCGCGGACACGGTCGGACACGGCACCCACACGTCACAACAGCCAACATCACAACACGTGATGGGCTGCCGGCGCGGACACGGTCGGACACGGCACCCACACGTCACAACAGCCAACATCACAACACGTGATGGGCTGCCGGCGCGGACACGGTCGGACACGGCACCCACACGTCACAACAGCCAACATCACAACACGTGATGGGCTGCCGGCGCGGACACGGTCGGACACGGCACCCACACGTCACAACAGCCAACATCACAACACGTGACGGGCTGCCGGCGCGGACACGGTCGGACACGGCACCCACACGTCACAACAGCGAGGCGACAACGGAGCGCGAAACAAACATGGGGACATATAGCACGAATGTTAATGCACGGACGTACACCAGTTACAAAGAGCACGGCGATCAAAACCGGGAGCACGGCCGGCAACAGGGTGAACGGACAAAAGAACACAGGATACAAGTATAAGAACATGATCACGTGCACCAGACTACGGAGCACACAACTCCGGACAGCGTTGGAAAAACATCCGTCACTTGGATTTTCTCATCCAGAATATAAACCTCTCTCGGAAATTATACTCTGCTCTTCCTGGCAGAAGGTTGAATGTGCTGTTTAGCCAAGACCGCAAACTGCTTGCTCTTCGATACAAAGGCGTATACTCACTTGGAACTAAAATAGGGGTTATCTGACTGCAGAAATGGAAACACAAGTATCGTTTCCAAATATGGTGGTCGCAAAATCCCCTCTCCACATCCAGAATTCAACCCTGACTGAATGAATCCAATCCTTACTCGGGATCACGCACCAGGAAGGTGCGATCACAAAGATAGTAACACAATACAACATAATGATTAACACCAATACGAGACACCAAGACATGTCCAGACACAGCCAATCCTAGCGCCCGTTGCGAGCATGTGGTCCACGTTTGTCTGCGACAGCACAGCCATACATCATCGCACAGAGCAGCACATAGTCTGGTTGACCTTCCCGCCTCGAGCATCGTACCCGGCACATGGCCCCACATGCTGTGTGCAGTCGACCGACGGACCGCCCAGTGGGCACCTTCCTGGTTCCAAAGCGATCAGGCTACACGCCAGTACGGCTGATGCGCACTCACACCTCCAAAAACAAACCCGGAGGCGACCGGCAGTTGTGACGTCTCCGGACTCATGTAGCACGAAAAGCGAGCACCAAGTGGGTCACCGACGGCCTCTCACTCGCAGCGGTCAGCACGCACCTTAGTGAGCTCCTTGCACTTCTGATGTGAGCAGCCGGTGCCGCACCAC
>JAOTOM010005059.1:370000-445000 GCA_034440615.1 Ashinkailepas kermadecensis
AGTTTTCACCCCTGATATGCACCCTGCAGGGGCAACACGAAGGGTACACTAGTTTTCACCCCTGGTAAGCACCCTGCACGGGCAACACGAAGGGTACACTAGTTTTCACCCCTGGTAAGCACCCTGCACCGGCGACACCAAAAGTACACTAGTCTCCACCCCTGATATGCACCCTGCACGGGCAACACGAAGGGTACACTAGTTTTCACCCCTGGTAAGCACCCTGCACGGGCAACACGAAGGGTACACTAGTTTTCACCCCTGGTAAGCACCCTGCACCGGCGACACCAAAAGTACACTTGTCTCCACCCCTGATATGCACCCTGCAGGGGCAACACGAAGGGTACACTAGTCTCCACCCCTGGTAAGCACCCTGCAGGGGCAACACGAAGGGTACACTAGTTTTCACCCCTGATATGCACCCTGCACGGGCAACACGAAAGGTACACTAGTTTTCACCCCTGGTAAGCACCCTGCACGGCCGAGGGCTAAGCGGTGAAACATGTTTATGCCAGTTCAGGGCAAATCGCATACCACGACAGATTACGACAGTTCAAATATTTCCGCACCAGATTAAGCCTCGCCGTAAAGTGTGGATACATATGGCGAGGCATGCTATTTTCCATTCAACCATTCAAAACCCCCCAAAAAGTAACCGTGCCAACGCTATCGGTGTTGTACGTTTTACGTACAAACGCGCCTTTTGTCAGCCTCACCAGACAAACATCGCGCCCCAACTGTGGCCCGATGGCCAGCCGACAGCGGTAGGGGTCACAACCAAGCGTGACAGATTAGAGTGGGGACGCCAACGGCCACCGGCACGGCCAGCTCTGCCGACGAGCCAATCGGGCCGGCACGTGCCGCCACGTGCCGAGCCGCCACTCAGCCACTCACCCCGCGTAGAACGGCCGAGTGGCCGTACCGGGACATCACGTTCTGGCCGCTTCTCGGGTGGAACGAGTCCCACACGCCGCCTGACAAACACACCACACGCACAGTGAAAACAAGCCACGGCACATACTGCCGCAACATGGTGCCCGCACCAACACACGCTGGATAAACACAACACATGGAAGGAAACCAGGAAACTAAACACCTTTTCCTGCTCGTGTAGTAGCGCACTTGACGTACGGAATATTGATGAAGTGATCGCGTAATTGACTGAAACTGTATTTACTGTATACATGCTCACTTATCTTGATATGGGATGCACATATTTAGAGTAATCCACCCAAGACCTCTGCAGCGGCAGACGTTCCACCAGAGTATGATGTCCATCATGTCAGAGTATGATGAACGAGTGGTGGGCATCTGCACAACGGCCAGCACATGAAAACCATTCAAACTCCATTCAGACCACGTACTCGGATCGAGGCAGCTCAAAAGACAGCCACGCGAACTGTTCGATCGTCGGCAAATGTCGTTAAAAACCCGGAGTCCACAGCCACCGCCACACACTGACTTCTGGACCGGGCCTGGACCGACCCAGACCACCGTTCTTCACAGGCTGTTTATCGGAAGTACTGCGCTTCAAACGCCAAACTCGCCAGTTCCTGAGCACTGGGCCCCTAATCGCTTTGGGTAGCCACTGTTTGTGGCTGGCGTCGAGCAGAAATAAACAGCGCCCTGCATGCTTGCGACATGCAATGGAATTCAGCATGGAGATCCAAATGCCACTTCTGAGACACCACCCTCAATTGAAAAAAATACATTTCATTTCGGTTCCAATTTCCGAATCGCAACCAGTAGCGTACGCAGTTCTGGAACTACAGACGGTCAATACTGTGGCGATGCATGCGATGCGCGACACAATTGAGTCACACGACACGAGGCAGCGGCGACAGCACCTCGCCTTCGCCGGGTCTCCGCGGACCACTGTCGACGGATCAAGGTCGAGGTTGGTGCCAACGGGAAGTGGGAGCCTGACAGCAGCAGTGTCGCTTCAGACAGATCAATACGAAACGCATCGTTCTGCTTAGTCTGCGCTTTCCAGCTTCTATCGGGCGAGAGCAGAGTGAGGAAAGTCGCATGCATTACTCGGTCGTCAGCCAGTAGCACGGGGAATACGGAAAAAAATCGTTCTTACCTTCGACGCTGGCCGGCATGAAAATATCCGTCATCCGTTTGGACTTGCGACATTAGGCAAATCAGACAGAAGATAGCTTGCGTGTGGAGTAGTAGCACGCAACTGTGCTCCGAACTCACCTTCAGCGAGCTTCAACACACAACGCAAACAACCGGGCTCCACCATAAGTGAAAGAAGAACGTATGTAATCACTCGCAAACCTACGAACAAGGTTCAAACACGAGGAAGGCACCATTGCTCCAATTCTACGGTCAGATACACAATACAACAGCCGGTACACTATCAGGAACATGCATTGCATTATGCAGGATAATAACATATATAACTATATTCCCTACGCATGTCTATGCATGCACATTCGTGCACGTGCCACGGTTTGCAGGTAGGGCTCGGAATGCTCAAGAGACGAGACACAGCATTCCAAAGCGGAACTTGTACTGGTTAAGAATAGGCAATTTTCATCAAAACCTATGGATCGTTTTTTAGACGTACTTGTGTTCAACTCTTAAACTATTTCAATGGACCGGGTCGGCTGTTTCAGGCATGGTTATGATGATGTCTTATTTGGTATCTATCAACTCTTCAAATTCCACGCAACCACATCCGGAGGTTGCAGTATTTGGGACCTCTCACAGTGGGTACAATGATTCATAAAACCCTGGTCTTGCATATATTAGCGTTGCGTCATACTTTCGGCCGTACATACGTATGAAATCGCTCGAAGCGAAACAGGGGCTAAACATGCGCCGCCCGGGACCTAGTCTCCGGAGACGATGCTGGATCACACATCTCATGTATGACAACAGTCAAGTTAATTTGCTTTAGGTGTGTCAGTCTAGTCACTCGTGCAGATCCTCAGACTGTCGGCGCCGTTAGAGTGCTGGAATGTGTACATTTTGCGCTTTGTTTGCACCCAGTTTGTGCTACCTAGCCATTGTCCAGGCCTTCGTAGAATACCGGACAAGGGTCGCGATGCCAGAGTACACACAGACCAAACGCGAAGGTCCTCTTCAGTTGCTTCTCCGCACATCATTGGGCCTCTCACAGGCTGTTGCTGCGCCAGTCACACATAACACGGCCAGTGTACACTATCTGGCAGCGCAACCCATATCACATATACTATGAGGCCCCGGGCAGTGGTTGCATAGTACGAAATAAGTAACAGGGAAAATGCAAAATATGTACATCCTAGCGCTCTCCGACGGCCCAGACATTCTGAGGGCCCTCATGCAGAACTAAACTGACATGCCTCGTACAAACTTTCTCCAAGTTTTATCATACATCAGATATTTGATCAGACATCGTCTCCAAAGAACAGGTATCGGGCGGTAAATTCGCTAAGGGCGATTTCATTCGTATATGCAGCCGAAAGTACGACGTAATGTCAATACATGGAGGACCCGGGCTTCTACTAATTATTTCACCCACTGTCCAAGGTCCAAGGTACAATGTAATACAGCCTACTGTATAACGCTGCATTTAATTTGAGGAGTTGACAGATGCCAAAAAATGCAGATGCATAACAATGGCTTAAGCAGTCAAACTGGTGAATTGAAACAATTGAAAACTTAAACAACAGTATGTGTTGCAAAAACGATCGATGTATTTTTATTACAAATACATATTCGTGATCAGTACATGTTCAGTTTTCGAATGATATGTGTCTCACCTTTTGAGCAATCCGAGCTCTTCCAACGAACCGTGATACATGCATTCACAAGTATACACTATGTACATACCCTGCGTAATACGGCGTCATGTTATGTTCTCACACCGCTGCATATTGCAGTGGATTGCAATATCTACTCAATTATAATTACAGTCAGCGTACCGCGCTCTCGTACGCTGCCTGCTTGATTATAAGTACAGTCCGCGAACCTGCAGCTGTTCTGACCAGGACCAGGATTAATTCGTTCACCCTAAATTTGCAGGCACCTAATACTGCCACGGAAATGCCATCAGCTAGTATTCAGACTCCTAAAGCGTTGCACTATGATATTCCATATATAGCCTTCAGTCGCTGTAGGTCCGGCGTGGATACCTGCCTGGCTGCGAACCTGCCTAATTTTGACTAGGAAAGCAGATGTCCGCGGAGCGAGTGTGTTCCCTAGGTAGGAAATGCACCGGCCATTATGTACCTCACCACTTCACATCGTAACTGCCACGAAGCAAGGCGTTTCTATAGAGCAATAACTAGGCATGACACAAGTAATCGTCAGTAGAGGTGAATTCCTCAAATTCTCAGTTTTCCCGCCTGCGCGCCGCACCCGAGACAGGGTCGCAGCGCCGGTGCTGCCCAGCCTGCCCCGTCTGCCGCCGACCGCCTGTCCTGTGGGGAGTGCTGTGAGCCTAGCTAAGTGAACATCTCGACCGACGTGCACTTGTCGGTTTGGACATTCGGTGACGACCGTCGACCAAGATTTCCACTCTGCCTGCAGTCTCCTAGCTGATCCGAGGGGAGCCGACTAACCCCGATTAAGTGTACCTACACGGGGCCGCGGTAGCTCAGTTGGAAGAGCGTCGGACTCTTGATCGCAAGGTTGTGGGTTCGGATCTCACAACCGACAGCATTACCGAGTCCACCCGCGACCAATCGGCGTGAGAGGTTGGCGACGCTATATGACCTAGCAGTTGAATGCGTCGTAAAAGAACCCAAGGTTATTCTAAGTGTACCTACACGGTCCTTTGAACCTACATCGTCATGCCAGCCAAGTGGCTTTTATCGACTCATCGATACCTCATGCGCCTTATTGTGCTGGTCTCCGTCGCTGAGACCCTAGTGCTTGTTGTGACGCCTGTTCGTCGCCCGCCGCCCGCCGAACACCGGCACGCGGGCGCTGGTCCGCGTGACCTTGCAACCGTCTGCGACCGGTCACTGCTGGATCACGTGATATCCGGTTCTCAGTCGGCCGTGCCGAGCGGTAAGTTAGCCGATTCCGGCTGCCGCCAGGCGGGCAGCGCGAGGCGAGGCAGACGCGCACCCGGAGTCCGGCACGGCACCCGCCACCCGCTGTCCGGCACTGGGACTGGCGTTGACAGTCAGGCAAATATGGCCTCCTTATAGGCCACCTGAACATTCAAAGAAAGGCTCACGCCGAAGCTTTTAGAGCTCTCTCACGAACTGTCGCAGTGTAATTACCATATCTTTACACTGTGCGAAACATAGCTGAAACCTGCTACGCCTAGCCGACCACTAATGCTACCTGGCTACCAGTTGTTCCGCTCCGGCCGAACTGACGATCGCGGCTAGGGCGGCGTAGCGCTACTTGCACGGGACCGTATCAGCGTCACGGCTCTCAAGATCTCCACCGACCGTGACGCCCATCCCCACAGCAAGCTCGAGACGCTGTGGTCCATCGTCCGGCCGGACGGCAAGCGCCGGCCGATCGTCGGCTCCGTCTACCGATCGCCAGACATACCGCTGCTGATGTTCGAGCCGACTTCGGTGATTTTGAGGCGCAGCACCAGCGAATTGTGCTCGACCACCCTCTCTAAGGTTATAATCAGTGGTGATTTTAATTGTGATTGGCACAAATATGACAATTACTGTTCTAAGGCGAGTCAGTGTGATTTTCTGTCCAACTTTTCTTTACATCAATGCGCTAACTCACCGACTTACTTTCCCGGCTCGCTGTTGGACATTTTAGTTATGAACGATCTTGACCTTGTTAAGCGTTGCAGCGCCCGCTTTTGCACCTTTGGTCCGCATAGGTTTGTTAGCGCTTTTATATCCGTATCTGGAGGTCGTTCACCGCCGATAATTGTTCGTACCCGCTGTTTGTATATAATCGGCCTTCTTCCTTGAAAATTCCATGAACTGATGCGGGCTCAGTGGGGCGAAGTGTTTTCTTCACCGACCGTGACCACGAAATGGGGTGCTTTTGTCGAGCTATTTAGTTCCATCATCAACTCCCACGCCCCCATCCGCTCAATTCGCATACGAAACCCTGCCGCCCCCATCGTCAGCCAGGAAACGAGCGAGTTGATGGCGCGCCGTCGGGCGGTGCTAGCACAATTGGGTCACGGGTCTGAATTATACAAATCCCTGAACCGATCCGTGCGCTCGGCCCTGAGGCGTGATACACGGGATGATATTGAGAGACCGATGCGGATGGTTGCCACCGATCGATTTATAGTTATATTGGTACTGCGGTCAGCGGTAAGAAGGCGGCGATAATAGTCCCAGATGCCATACCTGGCCAATTAAACGCTTTTTTGGCGGCGTGGGTCCGCGTGTGGCTGGCGAGGCGGCAAGTCTGGGGTGAAGATTCAACTAGCATGTCGTTTGCCTCGCGTGGGTGCCTGCGCCTTCACGTTAGCGCCACTCACCCTGGATGAGTTGCGGACCGTTATATTTTCCATGAACAGTTCCTCGTCCCGTAGTGAGGATGGCATCCGTATGCGTGATGTACGCCTTAGCTTTGACGAGATCGGCCCGATTTTTCTCCACTTGGTCAACTCCATTATAAACCTTTCAGAGATTCCCTTGTCCTGGAAGCCTTCCATTTTCCCCATCTTTAAATGCGGCGACCATACTAAACTATCAAAGTATTGTTCTATCTTAGTCGTTCCTATCACAGCTAAAATTGAAGAGCGTGTAGTCCACCAGCAACTCTACAGCTACATTCCCCAAAATTATCTCGTCACCCAGTCAGCATGGTTTCCGATCCCATCACTCAACGGAGACTGCGCTAACATCCATATCCGATCATATCCTAACTACCGACGACAGTGGATAAATATCGCTGCTCTGCGTCCTCGATCTCAACAAGTGCTTCGATGCGACAGACCATTCTAAACTCCTAATGAAACTGCGCGCCATAGGAATCGACACTTCGTAGGTTTCGGCCTACCTTCAAAATCATACTCTGTCAACATAACTGATAGCCTGGACAATACGCAAATTTCCTCAAGGCTACCCCACAGCATTCGCGTCTCCCAGGGATCGGCGCTGGGCCCCCTACTCCACTGAGTCTTCGCGAACGATCTCAGTCTGTCCGCGGATGACGCGATGGTGGTCCAGCACGCGGATGTCCAAAATGTTGGTCAGCGGTTCAAAATCTCGTCTTGAAAATACCAACTCGCCGATGGAAGATGATTTGTCCTGTCTTGATATCTGGTTCAGAGCTAATTTCTTCAAAATTAATGGAGATAAAACTCAGTTGATACTGTTTGGTAGTCAGCCTGACGTTCGTAGTGTCCTCCACTTCAGCGTCAAATTCCGCGACCATGATCTGACCGTCTATATGGAAGCAAAAATATCGGTCTCGTCTTTGATCGCACTCTTAGCTAGAATTGTCATGTCTCCATTATAACTCGTCGTTGCTAAGGTACCTTGGTTGGTCTATTACATCTGAAGCACTGCCTGTCTCCCAGCGTCATTACCACGCTCGTGGATGTTGGTTGGTTATTGGTTTTACGACACGTCGACCGTTGAGTCATGTAGCGTCGCCAATCTCTCACGCCGATTGGTCGCGGGCGAAGAGTAGCGACAGGTGAGACTCGAACCCACAGCCTTCCGATTGTGAGACGAGCATCTTACCCCTAGACCACTCGTCCCCTCTGCTCGTGGATGCCTTCGTGCTGTCGCACACCCGTTCCTGCATCATAATGCATGGCAACGGTACTCAAACCAAACTCTCTCGGATTAAAAAAGTATTGAACTATTGAGCTAGGGTCATATTTGGTAGCAAAAAGTTCAACACGCATCGGACGTGCTGCGGACTCAAATGGTTATCGGCGGAGGATCTTGTGAAGCACAGCACCCTAACACTGACACACAAGGTGCGGGACACTGGCCAGCCTGAGGAGCTCGGCAATAAGTTTCGACCTGTTGGAGAGATCCACCTGAGTTCCGCGAGACAGGACCTTATGTTCACTTAGTTGTTATGTTTGTAGTTCACCTGTATGTGACTCCATGTGGAACCGAGATGGGGTAAACGGCGCTTTTCCTGCAGGGCAGCAAAGTAGTTCAACGCCCTGCCACCCGCTCTGAGACTGTGCCGCAGTTTGGGCAAGTCTTGAGGCGCCTTTATGTCGCTGAGGTTACTGTGAAAGGACGATTTTCTATATGCGTCCGTGTGGTGCAAAATGTTTGATTTTTTAAGCCATGACCCCTGCTTACTATACAATATTTTACTCGTAATGGCGAGGGGCTGTAATGGCCAAGTATATCTTGGATCGTCCCAGTACAAGGCCAAATTGTCTCTCGAAACACTCTTTGTCTCTATCCTTAAACAGACTAATCGTTGAATACCTGAGAACATTCCTTTCCACCTATAAAATCGCAAACAAAGTATATGAGCGATACTAACGGGTGCAGGAACTTGCATGCACTAGCTTGCAACCTGCGTCGTGCAGGTAAGTTAGGTCATACAAGCCAATCAAGAGAAAATATACTGTCTCGCTATTATTGCCCTGCTACAATTCTACACTTAAGTTCTGCTTACATATTTCAGTATGTGTTAGAGAAGTAGGTAGTCAACATCGGGGAAGCATGGCTGTCCCAATATAAATGCATAGCTTTTGTACGTCTTGAGGCCTCTATTTTTCGTAGCCTTCTGGTGACAACTGGAGAGATTATATGACTTCGGTTGTGCGTAACACGACAATGAAGCTTTTTCCATCCACCGTAATCCGAGCCGAAATTAACAAGGGAAGGTCGATGCCGTCACGATATGGGTGCGGTGACCGTCGGGTACCTTGGTAACGGACGGTACTGATGGCGACTACGCCACCATTTGCCAACGTTGTGCAGTGTTGCTGCCTTACATGTGTCCTGCCAACCACACATTATGGTACAGACACATACAAGTTGATTATTTGGTACTGTGCTACCCTCTCCCCAAACTACGACCGAAGAGGAATAGGCCTGTGAGGCCCCGATGACAGGCTTAACTTGTCAATTTGTGTCAAGTGTTGGCGACACGTTCGCTTCAGCTCATTCAATTTCAACTCATAGAGCATACGCTGTGCCGCGGAAATGATGCATCAGAATGTGCAGGGGGTGATGGACACAACAGCCCCAATCCCGCAGCTGATCGAACGGAGTGGCCATACAACTGGATCGTGACGTGATGTGTCCGGTCCACCAGCAGCGCACCACCGTCGCGACTTGGTGTAACGCTGAGCTCAACTGGCGCACGGATCTGTCCCCTCGTCTCGTTCTGAGCGTTGGCACTGTCTCCAGGGGTGCCGTTACAAAGACACCGCACCCACCCAACAAAACATCAGCGCAGACCACCGCCGGCTGTGTGGGGATGGAGTCGGTCGCTGATCGCCTCCGTCGTTCGTCGGTTACGACGACCGTCGACAGCGACGCGACACCATGAGGCGGCCGGTGGCAGCGCGTCTGGCGATCGTTGGCTTGCTGGTGTGGGGCATGCTATATCTGCAACATAATGTCTTCAGCGCCGGCACTGGCGGTGCGTTTGTGGTGCAGCCGGAGTTTAGCTTGGAGGTGGTGCGCCTCTGGTGGAGCTGGAGCTGGGATTGGAGGCGGCGCGTCTCTGGTGGAGCTGGAGCTGGAGCTGGAGGCGGCGCGACTCTGGTGGGGCTGGTGCTGGAGGCGTCGGCGCACGTTTCATCCACGTCGGTCGAGTGGGCAGACAACAGCAGACCGCAGCAAATCCACCGCTAGACCGCAGCAGTGCTACCACTGGACCGCAGCAGTGCCACCGCTAGACCCCAGCAGCACCACCGCTAGACCCGAGCAGCACCACCGCTAGACCCGAGCAGTGCCACCGCCATACCGCAGCAGTGCCACCGCCATACCGCAGCAGTGCCACCGCTAGACCGCAGCAGTGCTACCGTTGGACCGTAGCAACACCACCGCTAGGCCGTAGCACCACCATCGCTAGACCGCAGCAGTGTCGCCGTTAGACCGCAGCAGTGCCACCGCCATACCGCAGCAGTCCCACCGCTAGACCCGAGCAGTGCCACCGCTAGCCCGCAGCAGCGGACGTGATGCCCACCCGGCGGTGTTCCACGAAACGGTCGTTGTCCAGCAGTGTGGTGTCCAGCCGCTACGCCTACGCAGGGGCACACTTGTGTGGTGGTGTCTTCTTAGCTATTGTCGCTTTATCATGATGTAGTTACGCTCCGTTCACTGGCGACGCTTGGCTTGCTGGATACAGCAGTTCTTCGATCCCCTAGGTGATACTTCTCTATGACACCGTACCGAGATCCGGTCCGGTCCGATCCGACTAAAACGTCCGTAGCTCCGTGCCGTTTTGACATGCTTTAGGGGAGCTGATCACCCATGACGTTGCAGGCTCCCAACGACAGGATGGGACCGACCAGAGACGTGAAAATGAACAAGCTTGTGAGTGTAACTACCACCGAATGGCACGCAATGTGACGACCGGATAATTGATACTCGTACTATACGACACTCTCAGCAGGTTAGTCGTGCAGGCAAGGTACCCGTCAAACGATGAGAATCCAAACGTGGTTTGGATGTTCATCTCGTGAACATCCAGCACGTCGGGCGCATGCCGCATTGTCTCACTCACCGGTGATGTCGTACTTGACGACGAAGTTCCCCGGTGTGAACGACTGGCCACCGATCAGCCAGATGGAGTCGCCCTTGACGACGGACGCGTGGGAGGCGCGTCCCGGCGGCTCGTACCCAGACGGCGGCAGCAGCTCCCAGTAGCCCAGCTCCTCTGCCTGGCTACAGTCGGCTCCTGTAGAGCCAATACTGGTCAGGTCACGCAGCAGCTCCCAGAACCCCAACTCCTGTGGAACCGATACTGGTCACACAGGACGTTCCAGACATCCAGCTCCTGTGGGACCAACACTAGCACATGAGCTCCCAGTGGCTCGGCTCCTGTGGGACCAATGCCGTCACACAGGAGCTCCCAGTATCTTGGCTCCTGTGGTAACGATACTGGTCATACAGTAACTCCCAGAACTCCAGCTCATGTGGCACCGACACTAGTCACGCAGCAGGTTGCAGAATCCCATCTCATGTGGTAATGTGGTACCAATAATACTGTCACACAGTAGGTCCCAGGACCGGAACTCCTGCCGGATTATAAAATTCACCATGCAGTAGCTCCCAGTACACCAGCTCATGGGAATGAACTCGTTGCGAGGTGATGTTACAAGATGCACGGTTACTTTCGGTACGCCACATGCAAACGACTCAACATAGCCAAGGAAAAATATAAGTCCCCCACATAGAGCAAGCAATCTCTTGAGGACTGTTACGCGGGCGACGTTGCCTATCTATGTGATTAGTTAGTTAGTTATTGGGGTTTTCAGGGCGCATCGACTGCGGTGGTCACGCAGCGCCCAATGTGATTAGTTAGCAGCGTTGACAATGGTGTGGGAACAGCGGTCTTTCGAATGTACTAACCACTGCGACCTTAGCAGAGACGGAGCATCAGAATGCAAGGTCTCGCCGTCACGGCAGACGTCCGTCTCTTAGCCGGTGACAGCCAAGCGGGACCCATCTTTCTGAACACTGACGGCGCGAAATAGCACCCCTGAAGCAGTCCTCACAACAGCAGCTGTGCCCGGACTGCGACGTTCTGAACAGCGGTGGCGCGAAGTCTTGAAGCCATCCCGAGAGCGACAGCGATGACCCGAAGAACACTGAATAGTGACGGGCGCAATCTCTCACTGATGAAGCCGTCATGGCAGCGGCAGCTCCGTCTCGCAGAACCCAGACTAGTGACGGCACAATGTCTCACCCTTGAAGCCGTCGTGGCAGAGGCAGCGGTGCTGCTGCAGGTCGCAGACGCCGTGGCCGCTGCAATCCCGCGGACAGTGCGGCACGCTGCAGTCCCTGCTGCCCCAGCCGGCGTTGCACGTGCACTGGTTTGACTCAGGGTCGCACGCGCCATTACCCGAACAGTTGAGCGAGCTGGATATGCTCGGACATGAGTGATACCTGGGAATGCAGGTCAGGTCGGGTTATGTACAAACTCTGGGGGCTTTAGGGCGCATCGACCATGTTAATCACATAGGTTCAAACTCTGGAATAGGGTTCATGTATACTGGAAAAAAAACAGGCGTGAATGACAACATGAGACACCATCATCAGTTCATATTGGGACTTTAGGGGAAAAACACTAAAAAGACAGGAAGAGTGCACTCCCTATGGCTGATAGGTTTGTTAATTTCACACCGCATGGCATACAATTATTCAGATAATGCATGGACTTAGAGGCTAAAACATTAATGACACTTGATAACTTTACACTGCATTACTATTATACTCTACATTAGCACATTTGTTGGCCTTCTAAGATGCATGACTTTCAACAAATTCATGTATTTCGTGTAATCACATGACGCAATGGAATACCTCCACATCAGTCGTAATTTGCCGCTTGAAATGTTCTGTCAACAGGCTCACTACTAATACTTTTAAACTTCTGGTAAAAATATGCGTGTATTGCCAAATGTTTTCTCTCACAGTTAGCCCCAATTTCATCTGCTTTGCACACAACCCACAGTGGCTCGTAGTACGGAATATTTGGTTGATGCGGACTCAATCAAGAGAACAAACATAGCTGTGGACAGCATCGCAATCAATAAAGCAAACATATCGTATTTTGAATGCATCGCTGGAACCCTAGAAACGCTCAGAAAAGAGGCCAGCCGAGGCAGGGTACACTAGACAGTACCTGTGTACCGCAAGGTCACATGAGATGGCTCTGGGTAAGACGGCGCTGTTCGGCAGAAATGGTATACGTAGAAATGACACGAGGTCGGGTCAGATCAGGTCAGGTTAAGGTGTGCGACTGGAAGATATCGATCACCAGGAGTACCTACGGACAGATGGTTCCATCAGATTAGGCCTGGTGACCGAGTGCCCTCCACACGGCAGGCGTCCAAAGGTGGCAAGGCAGGACAAGGTCAGGTCAGAACGAGATACGCCGCCTGGTTAACTCGGTGAACACATCGCTTGCCTGTAAAGGCCTCCCCAACTTGGCACACCGAGTGCAGGCACCAGTCAACCGTGCCCGCTATGTGGGTACGTTAAACTATCATTTCTAGTTAAACTATCATCAGGTTAAATGTTTCCTATAGAACTGGAATGTCCCGATTTGGAGGTGGGTTTAGGGTCAGTGCAACAAGCTTGCGCTTAGCACTGGCTCTGATTCTGTAAACATCCCCAACACATTTGGAATTATAATTTTTTTTTAAAGATGGTTGCGCACGTCCTGGAAGTATCGATTAATCGTGAAATTTAAGCTATACTGAATAAGTTCAGATTATAAAAAGGTATATTCTTATGCTATTCCATGTCAAAGAACCATGTCAAAAATTGCGACATAATGGATTTATTAATTGCAGTCAAACTGATGGGCACGGGACGTATGGAATTGAATCATGTACAACACCGAGTACATGCTAAGCATAGTTTGGCCAGTGGACGCTGACCCCACCACGACCACCCGATCGGAGAATGCCAGTTTGACGGCACAATTATAACCGAGCGCTCAGCGTGGCGTCAACAGTGCGGCCGCATCGGATCACACTCGTGGCACGCCGGACCAGCCGCATCAACCCAAGTGCAAGGACGCACTCCACAAACGGACGTCGGAGACTGGGGCCAGTTCCGACCAGCATAGGCTTGTCTGAACTGGTTAAAACCTGTTATAGTCACCGGTGTGGTTAGAACAGCTTTAGCTATTTCTTTGCCAGTCCCGATGCAAACCGTCGTGGCTGATGAAACGAGCATTCGCGCACAATCCATTCACCTCTTCAGGTATCAATTGCATATTGTGGTGCACTCTCAATTCGCGTGCAACACTCACTGACACTGACTCACTGACACAACACTGCAAAAACAGCCGCTTGCCACCCACCTGTACGTGATGCTGAAACCAGACATGTTGTAGGCGGCGTCCGAGTAGAAGTGAATGTAGGCCGCTCCCGACTTGGCCTCCAGTGACGTCTGGTTGTGTGTCGTGAACTTGTCCAATTGCACCATGCCACTGCAACGGCACCAAGGCGCGGTCAGCGCCGGGACCGTGGCCGTGGCCACCGCCAGAGCAGCCACACACCATCGCAGCTCACCTGCACACGGCCGACAGCCGCACACACATGCACGCGCCACAGGGTCAACTCCTCCAGCTAGCTGAGAGCCATCCGACGTCAAAGGAGCAGCGAAAATGGCACAGATGTGTGAAACCAACGTGTCTATTGGACAAGGGCACAGTGCAAAGCATATCTGGGAACCACTTTGATTTAAGCTTACTCCTTTGTATGCCACACTTCATGACCCAAAGCAGATTAACAACGTTTCAGCAATTTCCTGTGCGTGTAATTGTGACGGCTGAAGTAATGTGTATGAGGCTGAGCAAAGCGCCAGTCAGGCCAAAATCAGACTCATAACTGTTTCGGGCTACTGGAACAATTACTGGACTTTATACCGGATCGTTCTAGAGCGGAAAAAATCAGCCACGATGTAGTCATATGGTGACAACGCACAACATTTCTTCCAGCAAGAAAACGGTGCTTAGGTGGTTCCAGTAGAGGCGAAGGGAAAGTTGAGCAGAGGGTACCGCATACCACAGTTATGCAAAACCACTGACCTGTAAACTGCTAGGAGTTTACTATAAACACTATCGCCGTCGTAAATGTAAACATGATCCCATCCGCACTCGGTGGCGAAGTCGTCCAAGTACAGCTGAATGGTGCGGTTGTCATTCGAGCCGTCGATCAGCCAGGTGCACTGCATGTCAATGGAGTAATTTCCTTTGCCATGCGTTATCACGCCTTCCGTGTCGGTCAACCTGAAACGGGATAGTTATAGGTCAATGCGCATTCGCTTCGAAGCTTCCGGTCAACTAGCATGCGAATATTTGACTCCATGGTTAGAGAAAGACGAGAAGTTGGTCTGCAAGTGGGTTTTTTTTCCAGTCACAAATAAACATCGCACTCGAAAGGTCATGTAAAGCCGTTGTCATTTTGTGTCACATAAAGCTGCCACCAGCAACCCCGACATTATCGTTGTGGGCGTATATCGGGGATAGTATGGTATTAACATCCGTCATTTAAATGTAGAACCATAGCCGTAACGTTAAACATCGTTTTGCACGAGAAGTCGTCAACACCCATCCTTCGTTTGGTGGAAAACAAATGGAGTCTTTGTGCTCTGCTGGAATGTACACGAAGCTGAGCTTACACTAAACATCATCCAAATGAACCAATTATTGTGGTGTCAGGAACATTACTGCATACCCATTTTCGCCTCTGAGATCATCTCACTGCATCCGCATCAGCTACATGTGGCCATGCTACAAGACATTGGAGCAGCACTTCAATCCAAGATCGTATGGAAATCCCATTGATACTGTGTATTTTAATATATAACATCATGTAATGAATGCAGAATGACGTCGAAGGGCCAATCACAGCTACAGCATAATGCATGGCAAACAATGGACATAGGCATGTTCAAAACTGCAACAACACATTTTTCGAAATCAGTCACATAGATGCCATGGCCACAGGGTCATAGACGTATAGATCGCAGGGTCAGCAATGATGGCTGTAACCTGGAACTCAACCCATGCTATACAGTTCTTGCTGGCTTTCTCAGGTGATTTTGTTTGCTGGCAAAGCAGATGCTCATTGAATTAGAAAAGTAGATAATTTATCTTCACAAAGTTTCAGAGCTCTATCGGAATGCGATATGAAGCACCAAGCAAAAACCTGTAAGGGGGTACTTTTCTTTGTTTCCTTAATTAACTGGGTAGAAGCTCCATTAAATAATTGTATTAACTCTCATCTCATAATATTCCTGGTTAAAATTACCTGTCCTGAAATGCAACTTTGTTCCTATTGAAAAGGGCAGAATGTAGTAAAAGCAATGTTTTATTAGGGAGCAACATGCGATGAAGAAGTGAAAGTAACAGCACAGCTATAACTATCTTGGAAATTAAATACATACTGATAAAATACACATGCGTTTACTGATGGGACAATTAATGTACAAATGTTAAAGGTGAGAAGGGGAAAATGCAACAAATATGTGCAATCTGCCACATGTTTGCATGTTTCAATGAGACTATATCAAGAAGTTCTATCCTTTCAAAAAAGGTAATGGTTAACACACCCTGTCTCGGAGGGGGTTAATAGGCGACACCCCGCCCCAAGGTTTTCCGACGATAGCGAAAGAACGGCGCGCGGCGGCGCGCCGAAATTTGGCATAGCTTTTCCCACATCAATTTGGCATCTTGTATGAAAATTTTGAGGCCAGGTCATCTAGGGTTAACAAGTCAGTCAAGGTAAAGTGAGGTCACCTCCAGAAAAGCTCAACCAGTCATCATGCTTTAATGGATGAAGATATTTGAATGAAACTTTCAGCGTTTGCTTATCTTTAAGGATGGAACAAAACACAGCAGATAATTTTTTTCCTCGTTTTTTATGCCTTATTAGTTTTGCATATTTGCCCATAAGGAATAAAATTGAAGGTTCTGGCTAAAGTACGCATTTTTATGAGAGCAAGTGGACTTCAAACAACGTTTTGCTGTCCGCTCTACCCATTAGAAAAAAATAAAATTAAAGATAATTGAAAACTCAAAATTGTGAAATTTCAAGAAATTAACATTTTGATTTTAGGGTGGACAAAATTGTTAGGGCCATGGTCGATTTTGCGTTCCTTATCTGATTCCAAATAACTTTTGTTTGTCAAATTTCCCTCCAAAATGAACTCCCCAGAACCAAAAACATGTCAGTGATGTGATCATAGACCCCCTAGTGATGTCACTTGGGGGTGGTGGGTGGTGGATTTGTGCTTTAGGGCACGTCGACTGCATTGGTCATTTTGCGCCCATTGCGGGGGGGGATACAATTTTGTGAATGGTTTCTGGCCCTACTCATCGAGCGCTTTCCAATGAGACCTCTTTCGTTTTCGTGCAATGCTTAGTTTGGAGATTAGAGGGGGGGGATTGTATCAACCCCTGAGATGGGGTGTGATGATCTGACCAGAAACATGGGACAGGTTAATATTTTAAAAAATATTGATCATTAAATGCTACAGGACAATTGAATGACTTTGTTTTCTTGGAATGGTTTGGTTTTCTGGAATTCCTGGGCCTAGCAAACTGGTGCTGTGGATTTCATCCCCAACTGGAAAGGGGGTTATGGATCCAAAGACCTTCTGATTGAACAGGGAAAACAATTTAACATAACCATGGTACCAAAGCAGGGAGGCATCCCAAGCCCTCAACCGACTCTGTGAGCTTCAGCCTCCAATCTAATGAAAATGTACTTTCCCTAACCAAACATATGGACATTGGGTAACAAGCCTACAGATATTGGATCACTAGAAACCTATGAATATTCTACCTGGCAAAAGCTACAAACGCTGAATCAGTTAAGCTACATGTGTCGGATCAAATACAATCCATGGATGTTGGATAACTTGAATTATATGGATGTTGAATAATGCAAAACCTAGATGTTGGATTGCATGAAACCTTTGCATGTTGGATCATAGGTATGCAATCTACATATGCTGGATCATGTGAAATCTACAGATGCGCATTGTGTAAAATCCATGGGTATTGGATGGGGTAAAAGATGGCTGTTGGACCACATAACACCTGGGGATGTTGGATCTGATAAAATCTAGTGATTTTAGATTGTGTGAAACCTATGTGCACTTGATCATGGAAGCATGGAAGTTGCATTGCATACAACCAATGGAAGTTGGATTCCACAAATCTCACAGCTGCTTACCTGTAGTAGCATGAAGCTTGCAGATGTTCAATCAAGCTAAACATATGGATGTTGGATCAGAAATGTTTCCATTGTAGGTTATGTGTAGCATGTATTGTCTGTCATTTTTAGAGCTCCCAAGCAATGGCCACCTGCTGGGAGAGCTTGGGCAGCAAAAGGTGCCAGTAAGACTGAAGGCATTTATGGCCTCATGCATTTACGTATTATTAACTATGTGTTAATGAAATTGTCTTGGCTAGGTGTCCAAAAGAGGACTTAAGGCTATGGTGTATGTCCAATTTTTGTTCAGGTATCATGTTGTCTGAATACATCTAATAAGGGAAAAGCAGCCAGTCCTCGATATATGCTGGTGCATATATGCTCGATATATGCACCTCTACCCAGTGAATATCTACCCATTTACTTGTACATTAATTTGATGCATACCGCTTGAAGTGATCATATGAAAAATCCAAGATGAAGAGAATGAACATTGCATGAAATGTTCAGCTCAAACTTTAACCTTCAAGGCTGAAGCTGTGGCTAAGGTTGATGTTGCAATAGTTTTACATTGTTCATCTCCATGTAGATGGTAGTTATGCATAAAAAGGATGGTGCTGAAAGCTAATATCAAGTACATCAACATAGTTTGTTAGTTATTTGGGCTTTACAGTCCCTCAACTGCTGTGAGGTTGTGCCAAAGCAGCATGGACATGCAACCATGTCAAATGCAAGAAGAATGATTTTACATATCTCTGAAGATAGTCATTTAATATTTGCTGCATTATTGCAGTTTATTTTGGATATGAGAAGGTACACATTCTTTCACACACCTGTGGATATTGTGACTATGTGACTGTGACTTTCATACACGGTTTCCTTAAGTAAATAAAGAAGAGCTTAGGCTAGTTAAACTTGGTTAGGTTATTAAGGTTGGTTTGGTTTGGTTAGGTTGGTTAGGTTTGGTTAGGTTAACTTGGTTAGGTTAGGTTAGCCAATAAAATTTCTTTATTACTTTTAAAAGTGATATTAGGTACCTAGATATCAACTAAGGGTTACTAGGATACCATTAACTAAGGGTAAGGGTTACTAAGAAAATAAATTGCTTGAAATGTTTCTAATTATTTTTTATTTTTATCCAAAGGGAGGTTAGGCTAGGTTGGGCTAGGTTATGTTTCACCTTTTTTTCTTCTTTTTTTTACATTTCCTTTTATGCTATGCTAACTAACTCAAACCATTGTCAAATTCAACTGTACTTTTGTGGTGTTAATTCCTCACAACCTGAAAAGTAAGCATTTGCACAGAAAATGAATGGTCCCATTGTCTTGCATAAAAATTGCATTGCAAGGATGAATTCCAAGAATTCATAAAACACCTTAAAGCACAAATTTACAATTTTTCTGGTGTTGATGAGCATACCATAAAAATTGTAAAGTGAAAAGTACAAACTGTCCACCGGAATGAATGGTCTATCATCTTAACCACATTCATAAACGTGCTTCTACAATATTTTCTCCTAAAATGCTGCATCAGGATTACAGTAAAAACTTACTGTTGCTGCTCCATATTATGAACATGACAAGCAATTCAGCATGCTGCATTGAAAGGTGCTCCTCATTTTTACTTCAACACAGCACCTAGGACCTACCTACCTAGGCATGCATATTAATATTAATAATATAGGTCATTTAAATCCTTACCGTACTCTCCCTCCACACAATTTGCAGCCTGGACCTTTCCATCCGGCATAGCATGTGCAATTGCCGCTCACACATTCTCCATGTAAGCACACACTGTCACCACATTTATTGTCCACACTTGAGCTGTTGGTCTGTCCAGCAAGAATGCAAAACTGTATTATTACTAAGGACAGGATGAGCTTTTTCCGAAATTTAAAACCAAAATATTGCAGCTGTAAACCTGCTCTCATATCCTTCTCATTTGAGGATGTATTGAGTTTGCGAAAAAACTGGCCAGTGAGAGGACCAAGATTGTGATTTTCAGGACAGTGGATGCGCAGCAATCAGATCACGTCGGGTTGCCTTCAGTCTTCATTCGCATATTCCTTCACTCCCGAAGAACGGCTATAGTTTCAACAGCAAAACCTTAAGCAAACATTCCACAACAAACTCCTGGCCAGCGACGTCTCCCAACAGCAGCAATTCCCATCAGCACTGCTCCTCCTAATCCTCTCCCGACGCCTTGCTCCCGAGGTTCCTCTTCCGCGTTTGCTGCTCTGCTGGCTGCTGCCGTTTCGCTTCGCTGCCCCCACGTATTTGGGGTAGCCACTGCTTTCTTTGCGAATTGCGCATTGTCTATCTCGCGTCAGATACGGCGAACTGCTAGAGAAGGTGACTGTTACGCAATCGACAAAAGCACGGCATGAATGCTTTGCATTAAATAATATTTTCCCAATATCCTAGTACATATAGCTTACTATAATATTATTGCAGTGCAAGGAACATGATTGTTGCATTTATAGTTTTGATATTTACAATTGCAAAATTAATGTATAATGGGAAAGTTGTACTGACAAGTACGGAGAGGGGATATGTTGACTTTTGGCAACATTCCCATCGCAATCCGCTGGCGGATTCGCTCGCAAACGAATACCATTTGATGAAGATGAATCCAAAAGACCGTTGGGAAGTGCAGGTGTATGCATCGGTTTTGTGCGGTTGTCCTCAAATCGTTGTTTGGTCCCGAGGTTAATTATTACTCGGCTGTTTTACATTCCGTACGTGTTATTAATGTATGATTTAGTTTTGTTAGAATATTTTTAATTTAAATTGCGTTTGGCCGTGCGACTAGTAGCAAGGTTACCATTGTTTAGAAGTTGGATCGCTGCATGAAATACGTAAGTACCTACCTACCTACCTACCTACTTTTGTATTCTTGTTTACCCAGCATTGATGATCATATCCTTGCAGCTATTTAATGTTGATGTATTTTGTCCATGGACAATGTATGCCATTGCCATGGATGAGGTGGGTCTATGTCTGATCCATGTTATGATGGTAACTTTGTTGTTTACAGTAATTTCTGATTTCTTGGAATTTCTTCTGTTAATGCAACAATAATGAATGTGCTAAGCATGAAATGGTAAGTTTGCAGTTTAATGTAATTTCTGATTTCTTGGATTTGTTTTCTAATGCAATGCTTATGAATGTGCTGAACATGATGTGACCACCCATTTCCTCTGCAAATGCATACTTTTCAGTCTGGGAGCAAAATAACACCCAAAAATTGGCTTGGAATTGGGTAATATAGCATAAAATGGGTGGTGTGTAATGGCCAGATAGGTATGCAGGCTGTACGTAGGTACCAGGTGTAGTGACAACCTAGGTATATGGTCTCGGTAATCTTCAAGTATTACCCCTCACGCTTTGTTTACATCAACATGCATCCGAGTCACCATCAGCTGACTGCCAGTCAGCTGTTAGTGACGTCACTCAAACGTACAGAAACAACACTTCCATACGAGTGCACTGAATGATCCCAGGGCGTCACCAGGAATATTTATACGGGGTCGATGTGGACTTAATCCATGGGCATCAGGAACAAATTTGTCTATGAAGCAGTTGTGGAGGTATATATTCAGGGCTTCACAGGACATTTTCCTTTGATGGGTGGTGGTTGAGATGCAGGGTGGGAATTAAGGCACTTCTTAAGAGATTCTATCTCTGAAAACATTTTTGCACTCCGGGTTCATACTGGATAGGATGGGCTTTACATGTACTCCGACACAAATGTGGGAACAAAGATATCAATAAAAACAAACACAGAACGACACCCGAAAAAAACGCTGGTTATTCCACTTACGGTCACCACTCAAACTAATCACTTTTTGTAGCAGTCAGCAGCCAGACCACATCCTCACACACTCCATCAATCTCAACCACTGGAATTGCCGACAACGCGCCAACAGCAACTTGCAGGATGATGCGCATGCACACTTAGAACACTGTTCTCCGGCTCTGGAGCCGTGTCTCGGAATACTTGCGTTCCTCCCACCCTATAGTGGGAAACTTTGACAGTTTTAATAGACGTTCTCCGGAGTCCCGGAGGTCTCCGATCAGAATTGGCTGCGTTAGCATTTCCTGTTCTGAAATCTGTCTGTCAACCAATCAATGCAAGGTATTTTGTATATGACGTCATAACCATTAGCAACTTTGAACACATGGTTCTCACCTGGTTCTCTCACCTGGTTGGCTCCCCATATACTCAAGCATCACTCACCCAGAGATGAGTACCGTGCCCGATGAGGGGAGCCCGTATCTGCAGGTACGCCAGTCTCCTAGATTAAGGAAAATATTGTTATCAGATAGTCGGGGCAAGACACAGGAACTGGAAAGTGTACCTTAAGCAGAATTTGTATGCTTAGAGTAGCCACTACATTCTGCTAATATTTTGCTGTCAGTCAAGATTTCTGAAAAAGAAAATATAGAGATTGAATATAAAGATTTAATACAGAGATTGAATATAGATATATAGAGATCTCTATATTCTGAATATAGAGAAGTTAAGCTACTCGTCATGTTTGATTAGTATATTATCATGGTTAATCTATTCAATATATTCATGCAACAATGTGCAGAGATTTGAGTGCAATGCAGCTTTAAATGCACCCAGGTCCGTTAAGGTTACAACATCATCAGGCAATGAGTTCCAAGTGGCACAACATCTGAGGCTAAAAAATATCTTCCTACAATCCACTGATGCACGCCTGTGAGCCAATTTCAGTGAGTGTCCACGTGTGTTCACCAATGGTGCCAGCACAAACATGTCAGGGATCTTAATGGCAGAATGACCATGAAAAATCTTCCAACATTTGATAATGTCTGCTCGAATCAATCTACCTTTCACCGAGTACAGACCTAGTTTCCGTAATCTGGCACCATAATCCAGACCTTCCATCCCCTCTATGTTTCGTGTCCACCTTCTCTGTACTGATTCTAGTCGCCTCAAATCACCTACATAACCTGTATTCCACACACACGATGCAAACTCCAAAAGAGGCCTGACATGAGTAATGTATAGGGTTTTCATAAATTCAGGAGAACGACATCAAGTAGAACTTAGTAGGTTGCTGGCCAGACTTCCAGCTTTCTGTACTATACCAGCAATGTGTTGATGGAAACGCAAGTTTTTATCTACTGTGATACCTAGGTCAGTATGCATCTCAACAAAGCTTGCCTGAAATCCATCTAGGTAATAATGTGCATAAGGGCCAAGATTTTTCCAGTCATATGACCCACGGTGTGCTTTGAGAACTGCACATTTTTGGAGTTCATTGCTAGTCCCCATGACTTGGCAGTACTAACCAGTGTATCAATGTCCTTTTGACCCAGTGAAATGCCAGCCAGCAGGTCTGTGACATATTTGTACTTCAGTTTCATGTATATTTTTAGGTCATCTGCAAAAACCTTGAACTGGGAGTGTATACCATGAGGCACATAATTCACATAAATCAAGAATAACACAGGACCTAGTACAGAGCCCTGAGGTACTCCACTTAGAACATTCTTTGGTTTGCTGGAGGAGCCAGAGACAAGCACTATCATTTCCCTCCCACAGAGAAAATTGTTGATCCAGGTGAGGATTATCTCTGAAATTCCCAGAGCTCTCAGTTTTGTTAGTAGCAGCACATGATTAACAACATCAAATGCCTTTGAAAAATCAAAGAAAATTACATCCACCATATAGCTCTCATCTAGCCATGTAGAGACAGTCTCATATGTTAGCAGTAGTTGATCCTCTACAGAACGTCCCCGACGGAAGCCAAATTGTCCTTCGTCCAGCAAATGATGGACCTCGAAATATTCTGTAAGCTTTTCAACAATTACACGTTCCAGAATTTTACATGGTACGGAAGTAAGACTCACCGGGCGATAATTTAGTGGATCATGCCTTGAACCCTTTTTAAAAATGGGAATAACTTGTGAAGTTTTCCTATCAGGAAGACTTCCAGTAGAAAGAGATGACTGATCCCTTGCTTTGATCACATCCAACTGTGGCTTGTGCGGTAGCGGAGTTGCGTTCGTATTATGTGGGAAATTGGTTGGTTATTGGTTTTACGACACGTCGACTGTTGAGTCATATAGCGTCGCCAATCTCTCACGCCGATTGGTCGCGGACGAAGAGTAGCGACAGGTGAGACTCGAACCCACAATCTTTTGATTGTGAGACGAGCATCTTACCCCTAGACCACTCGTCCCCTATGTGGGAAATTGGCTGCATAGGTAGGTATGCGCTCTGAGCTGAGGGTGAAGTGTGAAGTATTTTTGTTTGTTTTTCATATGGCTAGCCTTGTACTGAGACCAACAGTGAAAGGAAAACGCATTTCTCCTGTGAGTTATAAGAAACGAAACAGTGCCGATTATTACGGGTCACTGCCGGGCGGTGCCATCCATTGTTCACTTCTTTGTTTTTATGTTTTGGCATTTGATTTGACCCAAAATGAGAATGATATTACTTATGCATATTATGTAGGTACTGATTTAGGTTTTTCCGGTCGGTTACTGGTAAACAGATTCCATGCATAAAAATAATGTCCATGAAAATGTACTCCGGAAGAAATCGGAATGCACTCCGACTCCCAACCCGGAAAGTAAGTTTCCCACTCTGTTGAGATGTCACGCTAGATACAGCACAAGGAATTTCCTGCTAGGGGAAGGTGTGCAGATTCTATTTCACGATGGTGAAACCCTAACCTAACCTAACCATTATAAATATTCCTGGTGATGCCCTTGGGTCATTCAGTGCACCCAACTGGGGTGTCTCAGTACGTTTGATTGACATCACCAACGGCTGACTGGAAGTCAGCTGACAACGGCTTGGATACATTGTTGAGATAAAGGAATTCTGAGGGGTAATACTTGGAGAATACCTATGGTCTCTGCATCAGAGTGGGAAACTTACTTTCTGGGTTGGGAGTCAGAGTGCATACTGACTTCTTCTGGAGTACATTTTCAGGGACATTTTTTTCGCTGGCCGTAACGATCGCACGATGGGTCCGTACTACCGGACGTAACGACAGCACGCACAGTCTGTACCAGCGTACGTACCGAGCGTATGTATGAACTGTCTGCCTACCGTTGGGCAGTGGAACGTGCATACTTCCTGTACATATGGGCGGTGCCGGCTGGGGTGGAGTGGAGGCCGATTGTGACCTTATTTGACTCTGAAGACATTGACCTGGGGTCAAGAAATGTATACTGTAGCGAGTTCACTACAGCTGTAATTCCTCCAAATTTTGTGTTCTAGTTTCAGATCTTAGGTACCCGAACTCCCCCGTGAATGCTATGTGGGAGGCATGTTGACTATCTTCTACACTTCCTACGGTAGCGTTGCTTGCACTCGAAATGTAATGGAATGTGGTGCGTACAGAACCGGGCTGTTGAAATAAACCACTTGAACTGGATATGGACGCGAATGATCAGAGACAAAATTCGACGATGACGATTCCAAATGGTCCAATTGGACATTCATTGCATGAGTGGGCTTTAATTAAGTATTTCTCTCTTTATTTTCATGGGCAAATATTATTACAGCAAGCAACTCATATGATAGTGTAAAGTACTTTAAAGTGCAACATTAACCAACGGCCCTGACCGCTAACGATTGTGATCGGGTTAAAGTGATGGCACCGAGATTCGAACCCACCACCACCTGTACGGAAAGCAGATGCTCCAACCAACTACGCCAACCGTCAACACGGCGTGGGCCGCATACGCGATGTAGAGCATGCTGACTGAGGATATGTTTATTTCCTCGACGATCTCTGATGAAGTGTCGCATGTTCTTTACACACCACCTATTTTTTATGCATGGAATCTGTTCACCAGTAACCGACCGGAAAAACTTATGTAATCAGTACCTACATAATATGCATAAGTAATATGCATTCTCATTTTTGGTCAAATCAAATGTCAAAACATAGGAACAAGGAAGTGAACAATCGATGGCACCGCCCGGCAGTGACTCGTAATAATCAGCACTGCTTCGTCTCTCATAACTCACAGGAGCAATGAGCTTTCCTTTCACTGTTGGTCTCAGTACAAGGCTAGCCATATGAAAAACAAACAAAAATACTTCACACTTCACCCTCAGCTCAGAGTGCATACCTACTTACGCAGCCAATTTCCTACGTAATGCGAACACAACTCTGCTACCTCACATGCCACAGTTGGATTTGATCAAAGCAAAGGATCAGTCAAGGTCTTGTGTTTGCAGTATGACACTGTTAACCATGTGTTCAAAGTTGCTAATGGTTATGACATAAAAAAAATACCTTGCATTGATTGGTTGACGGACAGATTTCAGAACAGAAAACTCTAACACAGCAAATTTGGATAGGTGGCCTCTGGGACTCCAGAGGATGTCTATTAAAACTGTCAAACTTTCCCACTATATGGGTGGCAAGAACACAGGTTTTCCGAGACATGGCTACATAGCCGGAGAACATTGTGCTCAGTGTGCATGCGCACCATCTTGCAAGTGCTGTTGGCACATTGTTGTCAGCAATTCTGGTGGTTGAGATTGATGTAGTTTGTGAAGGTGTGGTCCGGCTGCTGACTGCTACAAAAAGTGGTTAGTTTGAGTGGTGAACATTGGTGGAATAACCAGCGTTTTTTGTGTCATTCTGTGTTTGTTTTTATTGATATCTTTGTTCCCACATTTCTGTTGGAGTATTCATGTGAAGCCCATCATATCCAGCATGAACCTAGAGTGCAAAAATGTTTTCAGAGATAGAATCTCTTGAGAAGTGCCTTAATTTCCACCCTGCTCTGCATGCTCGTGGAGGTCAAGACAGCAAACTCCTGACTCCTCTGTTCCCAGACACTGCACCCTCAAGAAAGTTGTTGATCTGTTGGATATCCCAATTGGTTAATCTTCCATTTTGTTGGAGATTGGTGAAGCAATAGAACTGGAGTGTTGCGATTCTGATCTGCATTTCTGAGATCTCTCCAGTCTGCATGCTCTACCTTGCACATTCCCATAATGTGTGGATGATTGGTTCAGTTGGTACATTCATCTTCTATATGAGCAGTAGGGTTCAAATCCCAGCAAATATTTTTTTTATCTAACCTGATCACAACAGTCAACAGCCATTGATGGTCAGGGCTGTTGGTTCATCGCTGCTTCATCACTAGATTATTTTATGCTACCATATAAGTTGCCCTATGTACTGATGTCTATCTATGAAAGTAAGGTGGAACTATGCTCTACTAAAGCCTAATCATGCAATGAATGCCATCCTCATCTCTGGAGCCAAGATTGGAGATAAATGGATGGTGGGTGTAATCTTAATCTTCATGAAGTTTGGGAGAACATGGCCTCTCAATCCACACTGTTGTGACACTCATTGTGGCCAAGCTATCAGGGGTGTATCCAAGAATTGTCATGGGGTAACTTGTGTGGATGGGGGTAATGTCTTTGGAGGGGTGTCACTGCAAAAGCATCTGTAGGGCACCTCTGGCAGGGAAATTTGAGGGTGGGGATGCACTCAGCCTTCCAGAGTGACTCCATTCCTTCCAAAGGAGGGCACCATTCCTTTTCCTCCCAGAGGGGACTGACAAACTTAAGTGTGGTACACTCAAGCCTTCCCTGATGGGTTCCAGGGGGGGGGGCACATTTCCCTTGTATCCACCCTTTTAAGCTAAAAACATGTATTATGAACAAATTGTGAATGACATCCTACACAACAAACAAATCAACAGCTTTCTTGATGATGCAGTGTCAGTGAACAGACTCATCAGTAACATACAATATCTACAATGAGCATGTAATGATTATACATAGAGCTGCTACACCTGGTAGGTACATTTCTGTATTCTGTATGGTCATTTCAGACAGCCTAAAAATAATGCTTAGAAAAGAGAAAAATGGAGCATATCCTAACCTAGCCTACCTTACCACCCATATCAGAAAACATTTCAAATTGGAAAAATTTCATACCATATTTCTCAACATTTTAAAATAAAAAGCCTGACCTAGCCTAGCTTAGACTAACATATATTTTTTTTGTTAACATTCTTTTTTTTTGGGGGGGAAGGAATTCAACAAACAAAAAATGTTGACAATTTGTTCAACTTAAGAAACCTAGTCTAGTCTAACTTAGCCAAGCCTAGTCCCTTTGCTTCCTTCACGGAGGTACAATGTGTATACAATTTGTCTCATGAATACCTTAAGGCACAATAATACCCCAAAACTGCATTTATATAGAAGAAGCTCTGATCACAAATTAGAAAATGTATTTATGGACTGGACTTGTTGAAGATTGCCTAGCAACTCCTTCCTCTGCCATTTCTTCAGGAAATTGCATGTAAGCAAGATACTTACTATTTAAAATCACACCACTTTGACACAGTGGATGACACAGTGAATGGTGCAGACTTCTTTGTTGACAATGATATTGCTCAATCCAACATCTGTCAATTTTTGACATTCCAACATCAGTAAGTTTTAGTGGATCCAACATCAGTAGGCTATATGAGATCCAACATCAGTACATTCTAGGCAATCAAACATCAGTAGGTTATGTCAGGTCTTTTCTATTTTGTGATTTTGCATTATTCTTCATAATATATTGCCTCACACAAACCCCACATTCTGCCCTAGACTTCTCCCATATTTTGTTTGGGAGAGGGGGAATGGCATATATATGCATTGTTTTCTTTTTTTTTAAATTGTCCTGGTGGTCTTCAATGCTATTTGAATGAATTTGATGTTCTTTTCTTGTTGTACTGACTACTTATTTAGTCAAGAGTACTTCAAATTGAATTTCGTGTATCTTGACAAGTTGTGACTTCCAAAAGAAATGAGTCTCAAATGCATGCAAATCACATCAGAGAGAACCAGAAAAACATTTTTAGCAAAAGGCTGGTCTAGAGGCTTTTGTATATATTTACCTAAACGTGATCAAAGGACGATTGCAGCAATCCCGCTCCCCGGATTTATATATATATATATATATATATATATATATATATATATATAGATGGATGGTTGGATGGATATATAGATATATAGATGGATATATAGATGGATATATAGATGGATATATAGATGGATATATGGATGTATATATGGATGGATATATGGATGGATATATAGATGGATATATAGATGGATATATAGATGGATATATAGATGGATATATAGATGGATATATAGATAGATAGATAGATGGATATATAGATAGATGATGGATCGATGGATATATAGATAGATGGATATATATATGGATAGACAGACAGACACATACAGACAGACATACAGACACACAGACAGACACATACAGACAGACACATACAGACAGACAAACACATACAGACAGACACATACAGACAGACACATACAGACAGACACATACAGACAGGCACAGACAGACATGGCCATGGCCAGACATGACCAGTATATATAGACATGGCCAGATATTATATATATATATATATATATATATATATATATATATATATATATATATATATATATGCATTTCAAAGCAACTCTTTAAGTGAAAATATGGTATGTTTTCTCTGGAGATAACAAATAGAGGAATTATTTAGTAATAATATCTGGTAGCAATGAAGGAGAAAGCCACGACTGATATGTGCCACAAAAGTGATAAACCTGCCTGCTACTCTGCAAAGCTGGATTTAGTCCGTTTATCCAATAATCTGGATGCACATTGACATCTTTTGTCATGGACAAAATAAGTAGGTACATAAGAGACCAGAATGAAACTTAGATGAGTACCAGTTGTGTTGGAACAGCACAGCTAAGTTTGTATCTTTCTGATGTGGGAGTGTTTCATTGGTGAACCAGCACACTATTCATGCCAGAAGTTTTGGCATTCTGGAGCAATATGAGTAAGTCATCAAGTAAAAACATGCAACAGTGTCAGGTTCTGCAGTGGTCCAATGTTGTCAAAAAATGTTAAAGCAATGGAGAACGTTTTGGAGGAATGTAGTGTATTTCCATGCACACATTGTATTTAACATCTTTGAATAATGCTGCTTGGATTTGCTCAAAAATGCAACTGAACCTCTTTTGGTATGACCATTAATGCAAATCATCCTCATCTTGACAAAAACATTACAAATTATATTGTTAATTTGTGGGCAGTGTTTTGAACACTTTTACCTCAGTGGATACTGCAGAGCCCTGATGTCAATTTCAAGAAGTGCAGAATGTCCAACCCATCTGGAAGTATGGTGTCTGGGGTTCCTTCATTAGGCAAGTGGAGTATGGTGGGTTCTCTCATTAGGTGAGGGGCGTCGGTAGCTCGGTAGTTAAGCTGAGGTCTGGCACGCCAGATGTACGAGGTTACATTCCCCGTGATGCCTGCCTTTCCTGCCAGGGTGAGAGGCAGGCGACGTCATATGACCTCAGCTGCTGAGTGCGTCGTACAGCCGCAATCCAATCCCAATCTCATTAGGTGAGGGATTACTGCATACTTGGAACTTGGACATACAGTAATGCTATCAGCATGGAATCATTATTGCCAGTCTGTTTTATAGTACCTACTATCCCTTCTATCCCACTATGTCAGTATGATTATAGACTTGTTAGTTGTTGATTGTAGAAAGTGTTGATTGTGTGATGCGATATATTTGGATACTTAAAAGGACATTAAGTGAGACCAGAAATTTTGCTCTGTAGTGTTGATCAATGGCAAAAATATTACTTTAAATTGAGCTGGATGTCAAAATTGAATGCCTAAACCATTGGTGTGAGCCTCAGAATCAAAGCATGAATATACCATTGGTGTAAGCCTTTGAATCAAGACATAAATATAGTGTGAACGGTGCAAGGACATCCAACTTGATGTTGAAAAGTGTTCGCGGCTGTAGCGAAACTGTGATGCCTTATGTTTTGCAAAGGTGTAGCTTTGTATATGTGGGTACACATGCACCCAGAGGCACATCCAATATTTTCTTAAGGGGTGGCCCATGCTAGACGATGCTTTCCGGTTTATGTTTGTGCTTGTTTGAGGAGTAGGATGTGAATTTATTTTCAGGAAAGCCCTCCCTTTGACAAGGAGGACTGAGGAAGGAGACACGAGAAATAGAACAGCAATGACCCTGTGCTCCAAAAATACATCGTTTTGATAAATAAATGTACACATGTTTTTCGCAATGCTGCTGGGAATACTTACTATCCTGATAATTAGATCATTGTGCACCTATTGACATTTTGTGTGTAAATTTTTATTTAAATGCTTCCTTTTTTAATACCCCCCAGAAAAATTTTTTTTAAAAATATATAACCCCACCCCCTCTAGGTATTTTAAAAATTTTTTGGGTTTTTTGGGGGAAAAAAATGTTAATTGTTGAAGATGCTGATCAGCCTTGCTGATCGCTGTCGCTGATCAGCCTTGCATAATAGCCTGCTGTGTATGGACATAATGTATTGCATTATGCATATTTTGTGCGCCACGAATGTAGCATCGGCCAGCGGTGCAAGCATGTACTTGTCATGGATTATAACCTGACCGAGGGTTGGTATCAATTCGGCGCTAGGTCTTCTCATTATTGTATATCCCAGATTATGCTCTTGTGACAAGTTAATCGCATTGCGTTGCCTCGCTAAGTCACTTAGTTAATTATCTTGCCCAACGAGCTGTGCAGAGGTTGAGCATGCTGTTCCAGCGCTGATGTCTACTTGTGTATCATGTGACACCTCATACCGACAAGGCAATAAGGGATGAAACTGTCATCTGACTCAGCCAAAGAACTACTGCCAAGCGCATGCATTTTGTGGCTAAATTTTGTGCAGAAAATGTTACTCTTTCGGCCGAATATGCAGTTAGTAAAATATAGACTACAGTGTGTTGTGTTGTGTTGTGTTATGTGATATGTTATGTCGCCAGCGTGAATTGAAGGTCTTCCTTTCTACTGCCGTCCGCTGGGCGGCCATATTTCCCCAGCGCCGCCAATGTGGCAGTTGTGCTGTCGGTGCGGTTGCTTGTAATATAAGTCAGTCCTACCTCAGACTCCTGAGGGAATGATCACACCGGCCCTGTCTGCGGGACAACCCAATCATTTGCATCGTAACAGTGGTTCGGCATGTTGCTTCATCTGCAATAATGAGCTTTTACTGTACACAACTGGTAAGGCTTATCTGTGTTCCTGATATACTAAAAACGACCATTGGATACATCACATTACCCAGGTAATTTGATTTGTGCGCGAATCTTTCGCGGTTGTAGTTCAGTGATTTCTTTCGACAATTATAATTTTATTGATGTAAATCGTGTTTGTATATGAATGTATGTGGGTACTGCATACACTGAGAGCTATGAGTACCAATTGCCAAATGTTTATTAGCCTAAGGTCGAAAGTCGCAAGCCTAAAATAGCTAAATAGCATGCAGTAAGAATTGGAGGAAGGAATTTGTGACGTGGCCAGGTCATATCTCGTCACAATTTTTACTCAGTATTATTGTGTAATTGATGCAAATGGACGTACAAATACAACACAATTTAACTCTAATGTGTTTCGTTCCTACTGCTATTGATGTATTCGCATTTTGGCGTTATTGTGTGGCTCTTGTTGATATACTTTGTGGCACCATACCCAGTGACATGCACCTCGAGCAAACACTACCAGCATCAGGTCGCATGTTGCCATATTATTCATTTTAACATTATATTTATCCAGTCCTTCCATATGCCAGCCCAATCACGTGCATAACGGTATGGCTTGGTGTGTTTGGTGCTGGTGGCTAACCGTAGGTGGTGCGAATTTAGTTTAGATTAGTGAACTGAGCTTAGCATGAGCTGGAGCGTTGGACCCATATCGACGGATGAAAGCATTAATTTTGTTTTGTCCAGCCTTAGGTTTAAAGCTACAGTTTATGAGGATTTATTGTTGTATTTCATTCGGCGTTTCAGGGGAAAATAGCGGGATTACACGACGGTATGTTGTGCACCCACAAGCGGAAATGCCATTAAATGTTCTAAGTGTATGCTAGAACAGGTTGTTGCACTGCCAACTGCATTGTGGTACGGTCAGGCATTAAAAATGGAAATGTGGCAAATGATCTGCAACGTATTTCGTCGACGATGGATAGAGCCGAAGCGTCAACTGTCTTTTTCTCGTTATAATTGTATTTTTATTTTATTCATTACTCCCTCCAACAGGCCTGCATCCAAGTACAGACGGGGTTTGCGCCTTGAGTCTCTGGAGAATAGGAGTGTCTAGGATATGAACCCGCGACCTTCAGAATGGAAGTGGAAGTGTGGAATATAAGTATGGAAGTGTGTCGGAAGGCCGATTGCGATGACTCCGGCTCTCCGATGATCCACTGCATTGTTCTGACATGCGTTTATCACATTTATGGGCATAATATCGCACCTAGCACGATTTCCCTCTCGAGTGGAGGCCGACGGGCCTGAGAACTCCTGCTCTTCAGAAATCCTAACTGCGAACCACCGAGACGCCGGCGAACATAGCGCAACACCGCTCCGTTCTCCGGCAAAGCAGCTGATAATTCCAACATTCAGTTGTTTTGCATGACAAACATCTTGACAAAGAACACAATCACGTTCACTCGAAACAACCAGTTTGACTTGCACCGGACTTCAAGTCCGGCCCGATTATGTGGCTGGATTCGTGATTTTTAATGCGGCTGCACGACCTTATTTTGGGAAAATCCGGCCGGTTTGCTTTATGTATTCTTGTGGTAGCATCAGTTTGATAATATGCTAGTTGAGTTCTGAACACTGAGAAGCTCCTTTCCTTCACTTATTGAAATCGTCTAATCTGCTTATAACCGGCTTTTCTCCCCAAGCGTCCCCTCACCTCGATACCAAGCATTCGAGTCGGCAAGGGGTGGGAATGAACACCTGCATTGGCCATCGGCCGCCGCGCCTGCGCAGCCACTCCCTATTCCCCACGTACCGTCAGGGGAAAGGAGGTGCTTAGGGATGGCTGACGCTGGGATCAGCACCGTCATTCAGTGATAAATTATTCGCGAAATAGGGTGGAATATACCACTTTCTGAGCACTGAATAGACATCCTTTCCAAGGACTTATTGGCATCGTGCTTGTTGATGTGTGCTTATGAAGTCTCCTTGACACGTTCCTAAGACTATTTTGTGTATAAGTAGCATGCTTATGCTCCCCATGACGGATTGATTACGCAAGCATCTAGCGACACAATTCCAGATACAGAGATTATCTATGATGTGGTGTGTTAAGCAATGTGATCTGCTGATAACATGTCATTGCAATCATTAACGTTAGCATAGGTATCCATATATTAGGTGTATCCAAAATTTAACCAAAAACATGCACTCATGAGCACTTTTGGCTCCAATGAAGTATGAAGGACTGAAACGATATTTTAATTGGCATGCTTCCAAGGCAGATTTCTACATCCTGCTGCACTCGTTTCGACATCTCACACCTAATGAGAAACCATTATTTCAACACTGCCGTCATTAGATGCTTTGATTAGGATAACAGATACCGTGAGGAAATGCACGCCATTTTCTCGGCTAATTCTTTCGGTGCAATTAATGGGGAAGTGAAAACAAGATGGAAAGATTGAAGATGAAATGTTTTTTCCTCTCTTTTATACTTTGGGGTGCCATGTTTGCACCGAAATTAATGTGACACTTATATTCATTTTAGGATATTCCATCGTGTAGTTTTAGCAATTTTAAGAACGTATGATTACCGTAGCTTGTCTGATCACCCAGTGTTCAAGTTATTGTGATATAATAACAGATATGCCCAGCCTAAATTTTATTGGGCGTTGTATGACAATCACGGCCGAGGCGCCCCTAAGCCCAAACAACCGACCAGTTTATTTTTTTCTTATTTGCGTGGGAGTGAGACAAATGAGTATTTTATTAACAGAGACGTGAATATGCCTATCTCTTCCAGACTGTTAGTCAAATGCGCCTAATATGCTCAGGATATACCTAGATAATGGCCACTGGAAACCCTTCTACCATTGTTTAATACAACGAAGAATGGCTCTTAGATGCTCCTGGGTTTTTAGACATTGCGTGTAAAGAAAATATACGACCTTCAATATACCAGGAGGTGCTGAGTTGACATCAAAAGTAACGATAAAGATTATACTTTATTACTCAGCGTTTCGGCCAGGGGCCATCGTCAGGAGTCTGAGAGGAGAGGCATCGTCTCTCGGGGATCGTCTGAGGCCATCGTCAGGAGTCTGCCACGCAATGACTCCTGACGATAGCCCCTGGCCGAAACGTTGAGTAATAAAGTATAATCTTTATCGTTACTTTTTATGTCAACTCAGCACCTCCTGGTATATTGAAGGTCGTATATTTTCTTTACACGCAATCATTTTTTTTTCTTCTTTCTACCAGTTTATACTCTATACTTCCATATATATATGTATGTATGTTGTATGTATGTATGTATGTATGTATGTATATATATATCGTTATATATATATATATATATATATATATCTCTCTCTCTCTCTCTCTCTCTCTCTCTCTCTCTCTCTCTCTCTCTCTCTCTCTCTCTCTCTCTCTCTCTCTCTCTCTCTCTCTCTCTCTCTCTCTCTCTCTCTCTCTCTCTCTCTGTCTCTGTCTCTGTCTCTGTCTCTGTCTCTTTTGTTCTGTTTGTTTTTTTATTATATATTTATTTTTTTTATTTTATTTTTTATTATGTCTCTGTCTCTGTCTCTGTCTCTGTCTCTTCTCTGTCTCTGTCTCTCTCTCTCTCTCTCTCTCTCTCTCTCTCTCTCTATATCCTCTCTATCCCTTTATCTCTATCCCTCTATTTCTTTCTCTCTTCTCTCTCTCTCTCTCTCTCTCTCTCTCTCTCTCTCTCTCTCTCTCTCTCTCTCTCTCTCTCTCTCTCTCTCTCTCTCTTCTCTCTCTCTCTCTCTCTCTCTCTCTCTCTCTTATATATATTATATATATATTATTATATATATATATATTATATATATATATATATATATATATATATATATATATATATATATTATTTTTATATATATATATATTATATATATATATATATATATATATATATATTATATATATATATATATATATATATATCTCTCTCTCTCTCTCTCTCTCTCTCTCTCTCTCTCTCTCTCTATCTCTCTATATCTCTCTCTCTCTATCTCTCTCTATCTCTATCTCTATCTCTCTCTCTCTCTCTCTCTCTCTCTCTCTCTCTCTCTCTCTCTCTCTCTCTCTCTCTCTCTCTCTCTCTCTCTCTTTCTCTCTCTTTCTCTCTCTTTCTCTCTCTTTCTCTATCCCTCTATATCTATGTCTATATCTATATCTCTCTCTCTCTCGCTCTCTCTCTCCTTCCATTTCGTCGTGTTATGTGACAATTTTCACATTAAGCAAGTTCCTTGTCCCATATGAGACTGGCTACGAAACGTGGGGGTTTAGTTGTCGATGTGTGACACATTCTAACATCATTTCGTATCCTTTCGTATCCACAGATTGGTACCTCCGTGAACTGCTTACACCAGCTGCAAAGATGGATGATGTTTTTGGATCACTGAAGCTGGGCGTCAATGTTGACATCCAACGAAGTGACGGTGAGTTATTCCTATTCACCAGGGATGCCACTGTATGAAGCGAAGCAGCTGATGCGTTCCTGGGCGGAAGTAACTTTCGTTGTAGTGAGATTAATATTCAGATGCATATTCATGCATACGTATGACGCACTTATGTTGCTCCCGGGAATCCGTGTATAAGTAATTATGTGCTGTAACGTGGATGCATGTCGACTACTACATTGTGTGAAAGTACGTGACCTGTTGGTGTGAAATGACGCTGAATCCAACATTGGACTCCCAGTCATGCGAACAGTTGTTTTGGGTGGAACTCGCTCAGGTTGACAACAGGCGAACAGCTGGCCGGTGGTTACATCGCATCGTAGCTGTATGCCTTGTGATGTCGAAAACCGACGTTGCCATGACATGGCACGTAATCGTTTTGGATACGTTTCGTTTCCTTTGAAGAAGAACTCTCACCAAAATGGATATGATAATCCGGTATAATATGGCTGGTTGTATAAAACCAGTGCACGCCTTGCTCGTATAGAACATATTTTACCAGGCGGCATGCCTGCTGCCAAGCATGACCGGTCTTCACGACGCGTCATTTGTTGGCGCAACAACCAGATGTGACTGTGAGAATGTGTTGTGACTTGTGATTTGTGAAGCGTACAGTTGGGTATTTCTCGACAGCCAGGCAGTTCTGATTGACCGATAATGTAGTTTATTGACGCTGGATATCCTATGTGGCAGTGTGGTGCCTTGATTTACTGTCCAGCTAGTTGCCGGTACCGGGACCGCAATGCGCGTAATTCAAAGGCGATATTGAAATGGATGTGGAATTATTCCGGGTCGTACGTACGCCCACTGCGTACCGCAGGTTTCAAAATCAGGCCACGTCTGAATAGCGAAGTCTTCCTCGGCCAGCCATCGGTGTTTGGCGGCGTCTGGTTTCGCGTGTCATCTGCCTCCCACGCACCTGGTTCGCTGTCAAGGTCTCGCGTGCGCTCCAGTGCCGTGTCGCCTCCCCATCCCCCCCCCCGGCATGGTCGCCTCCGCCGGGGAGCACGCGGCGCGGACTGCCCTACACCGGTGGACTGCCGATCTATAATACCAGGTGCTGTGTAATGTGCATGGGGAGAGGACCGCCTCGCAGCTGACTGTGTTTTTATTTCGGCCGCGGTTGTCCGCATGGCTGGTCGTGGGAGCAGGTAGCCAGCGCCGCAGCCAGTGTGGCTACCCGGCTACGTAGCCGTCACGGACCGTGTTAGTGATGGGTCTCTGTACATGTATCGTGGATGCATCGTTTCTCTCCAGTCAGTACCTGTTTGTACTTTGGACATAAGCACCCGCGGCAGTGCTTTGTTGCTGTACTCCGGACACAATGTCGGCATTACTCTTCCCAAATGTGGGTATGTTCGTCAAGGTTGGTCATTCCATTTATTCCTCTGAAGTAGATATGTGGTTCAGTGTGTTCTAGTTTGTAATTGGACACAGAATGGGAAACAATCTTTCCGAGTTGGGAGTCGGAGTGCATACCTATTTCTTCCGGAGTACATTTTCATGGACATTATTTTTTTATACATGGAATCTGTTTACCAGCAACCGACCGGAAAAACCTAAATCAGAACCTACATAATATGCATAAGTAATATCATTCTCATTTTTGTCAAATCAAATGCCAAAACATACGAACAAAGAAGTGAACAATGGATGGCACCGCCCAGCAGAGACCCGTAATAATCAGCACTGTTTCGTTTCTTATAACTCACAGGAGAAATGCGTTTTCCTTTCACTGTTTGTCTCAGTACAAGGCTAGCCATATGAAAAACAAACAAAAATACTTCACACTTCACCATCAGCTCAGAGCGCATACCTACCTACGCAGCCAATTTCCCACGTAATACGAACGCAACACCGCTACCGCACACGCCACAGTTGGATGTGATCAAAGCAAAGGATCAGTCAAGGTCTTGTGTTTACTGTTAACTTGTGTGGACACTGTTAACCATATGTTAAAAGTTGCTAATGGTTATGACGTCATATACAAATTACCTAGCATTGATTGGTTGACAGACAGATTTCAGAACAGAAAACGCTAACACAGCCAATTCTGATCGGTGGCCTCCGGGACTCCGGAGACGCGAGGCTCCAGAGCCAGAGAACAGTGTTCTCAGTGCGCATGTGCATCATCTTGCAAGTTGCTGTTGGCGCGTTGTTGTCGGCAATTCCGGTGGTTGAGATTGATGGAGTGTGTGAAGCTGTGGTCCGGCTGCTGACTGCTACAAAAAGTGATTAGTTTGAGTGGTGACCGTAAGTGGAATAACCAGCGTTTTTTTTTTGGGTGTCGTTCTGTGTTTGTTTTTATTGATATCTTTGTTCCCACATTTGTGTCGGAGTGCATGTGAAGCCCATCCTATCCAGTATGAACCCGGAGTGCAAAAATGTTTTCAGAGATTAAATCTCTTAAGAAGTGCCTTAATTCCCACCCTGATTGGACATTTCAAGGCAATTAACCGGGAAAAAATTAAACCTGAATTCAAAATGCCGTGCCGTTCCGCATTCTTATTTCATTATACGCTACCTCGCAACTTTATTTGCTTTGAAATTTAAAGGACAGTGTTTCCGCTTCGAAAATATAGCACTGCATCGTATATGAGGCCCTACCGCCACGCGGTGTATTCTCTAAGATTGCCGAGTCACTGTGTGTGATACGTCTGGCGTGAGACCACCGGTCCGCTGCAAGACCGGACCATTGAGACCACCGTTCCGCTGCAGAACCAGACCATGGATCCTGTCGTGTTGTGTAGAACCCGACCGAATGTGGCTGCACCAGACGGGCGAAATAGATCCCAGGTTGTGTGCAATATTGTGCACCTGTGTAGCGTTAGCTCTTATTCATCCCCTCTTCTAGTGTCCCCAGTCGCTTTTTAGCATTCGGAAGGCCATGTACGTGACAGCCAAATATTATCAGCTTAGAGATTGGTATCAAGCGCCGCAATTGTACCTACTTCGCTGTGCTCTGCTCGGCTCGATGGTTTGTAGCAACAGCAACACCTAGCATTGGCTAAGCAATTTATTTCCATTCACATACGACGTTTTTAACACAAATTGTACCTGCATTGCAATGCCAATATTTTATGTGGGATCCATATTATATATAGCTGCCAAACGATGCCTAAGCAGGAGCTGTTTTGTTCAGGATGTTCGCTACTGCTTGCGGATGACTCCAGTATGTTTTCGTATGTCCTCAATGCTGAATACGCCATCGGTGTAGTGAGAACTTCGCTAAGGGAGACCGGTTAGGACGGAGAGCAATAGTGGGAACGAGATCCGCAGTGACTGATGCACTTCTCTTTTTGGGGGAAAGTCCATGGCCTCCGTGGCCCTACCTTTATCTGTGCAAATGTCTTCAATGGATGTGTGGAAGTGATAATTATTTAATTATTCCCTATGCTTTAGCCGCATGTTTATATTTTGTCTTGCTCTGCCATTGTGCCGTGGTTGGGCGAAAATTATCTCGTCAATTCTTAATTTTGATGCACTGCGTATAATCGTCCCATTCGCACAAGTACGCATCATTTTTTCACTGTGGCCTTACATCGCCCGTTACAGCAACCCAAGCTCTTCATTTTAACTCGCAGCGTTGTCCTACTGGCGTATGCTAAATCACCCTATGATACTGTTTATAGCATGACATTGGCATGCATAACGAGCTATTTCACAATGCAGGGGAGTTTCGGTCTGTGGACATTTAACTCGGAACAGTGCGCTCCTTGTCCACCGCCGACCTCAGATGACCTTGTTGTGCCGGTAACCCTGTTCCATTGTTGGTGTGTCGTGCCAAAGCAATCGCGACAGGGCCAGCGGGCCGGGGAGCCATGGCTGGAATGGCAGCGTGGCTTGGGCACCACACGATCCACCGCCGATCTGTCGGGCGGCGTCAGCCACGGCTGTGTGGCTGGGACGGCGGCGTGGCTTCGGCACCACACGATCCACCGCCGATCTGTCGGGCGGCATCAGCCACGGCTGTGTGGCTGGGACGGCGGCGTGGCTTCGGCACCACACGATACACCGTCGATCTGTCGGGCGGCGTCAGCCACGGCTGTGTGGCTGGGACGGCGGCGTGGCTTCGGCACCACACGATCCACCGCCGATCTGTCGGGCGGCGTCAGCCACGGCTGTGTGGCTGGGACGGCGGCGTGGCTTCGGCACCACACGATCCACCGCCGATCTGTCGGGCGGCGTCAGCCATGGCTGTGTGGCTGGGAAACTGTCAGTGAAAACACAGGAAACTGACGCTTCCGCGCCTGAATTATGGCTTTGTGGCTGGGAAGCTATCAGGAAAAACAGTGGAACGACACTGTCGCGCCCGCTGTACGGTGGCGTGGTTTGGGAAACCATCAGGGTGCACGCAGCAGACTGACGCTGTGGGGTCTGTTGTGTGTGGTTACCGATACCGCCGACGTCACCGTCGACTTACTCGTGAGGAGTGCAGGCTAGCTGATGTGGCTGTGCCGCCGCCCTGCCCCAGATCCCTTGTCTCGTGTAGGTTGGCTGCACCTGGTGGTGGCCGTCCTGCCGTGCGCCGTCAGCACGTGTGCCAGACTCCACAAACTGTCACGTGGTGACCGTGTCGTCTGACGACTGGTGCAGCGGGCAGTTGGTGATGGCGCCGCTGGGGTGGCGTATGGTGCGCGTGGTGCCGCGCCCGTCGGACGGTGCCACGACGCGTGTCGCCCGGTCGCTGCAGTGGCGGTGATGTGCCGGTGAGCTGGCGCCGGTCGTTTGCACGTGCCGCGGCGGACCGCCCCAGAGCTGGCGGCTGGCGTGTGGGCGGCGCCGCCGCATAAGGCAGTGACCTCGGCCGCCGAGCCGGGTGGAGCGCGGCCCGGCCGAGCCCACACGGCCGCCCGCCGCCCTGCCCCAGAAGGCAGCCGTCGGCCACGGCCGCTGCACTGCCGCCTCCACGGTCATAACGGGGCAAGTCGAGGCTGTCGGCTCTCATGGTCTCCCGCCACTGGTCGCACATAATTCCCCCTGACAAAAGTTGCATCGGCAGTGTCTTGGTCATCGCCAGCATGCCTGATCCACCCACACAATAGCCTCGAAGCAATTTCCGGGCGCCAATTCACGGCGGATTATTTGCGACCAAGAACACGGCAAGCACCCGGGCATCCGTGAGAATAGACGTGAACAAGTGGGATTGGAACATGGTGGGCTGGCGACCACTGCGAGCCTGCCCGAGCCCTGCTCCTCTGTCGGATGCGTTGGCGGCAGTACACCGTCACGAGTTGGCGGTCGGGCGTCGATTGTGAAGCGCCTCGCCGGCTGGTGGTGGACAAGAGACAGCGCGGTTACGGCGCAGGTTTCTATCCGCCGTGACTGGGAAATCGGCGCCATATGCTGGAGACGACATCCGGCCCGTCGGACTGTGGCGGACGATTCCGAACGAGGCCGTCGAGGAAAGGGCATCGAGATGGTTATCGGGAGCGCGAGGTGAAGTAGCGATGCCCGAACCGTCACGCCACACGGAAGTCGGTCGTGACGCGGCGGGCTGATGCGGCGGCGGCGTGCTGGCCGCGCCCGGTCGGCGGGCACGTGCGGCCGGGGTGCGGCAGACGGCCGGCCGGCTTTGTTTGGGCGGGACGCGGGCGGCCGTCGCTGTTGGTCCGCCGGACGAGCGGCCGCGTGATGGCGCCGGTCCGTGACGGGCGGCGCGGTGCCGTTATCGGGCGGCGGTGCCGCTGCCGTCGGTACCGCTCGGCGCCGCCGCCGCAGCCGCAGCCGCCGCTGAGCCTGACGGTGACCTTGTCGCCTCCCGTGCGTGTTGACTCGCGGACCTACCTATCAGCTGGCGAAGCTGTCGTCAGCTGATCTGGATGCGCCGCTTACGGCAGTGCGTGATCTGGTTGTTGCAGAAGGTCGCTCGCTTCCGATTCCTGTCAGGATCTTCGCGGAGGTGTTCTCTGATTGGGTGGTGGAAGTAAACGTGTTAACTGATAGTACTACGGTCAGAGTCTGGTGTAGACAAAAAGCATTCACATCTTAACAACGAATTCACGTGTTACGGTAGCATGAGTAACAGACACGCTCTGTGCTAAAGCTAGTTATTTTTAGGCGGTAGAGGATCCTGGAGAGGGGTTATTTAAGCATACCGTTCGATACTGTTGGGTAATGTTACTTATTTTCATGTTAGTCACGAGCGCTTGTAAAGTTTTTGTAACTGAGTTGTTTCTTCACTGTCATTCTACATGAGCTCGAAACGAACGGAGTCCAAGCCAGGGATGAACCAAAATTATTCCCAGCTTACACCGTTTTTTCTCTCACTCAAACGAGTATAATCTTCACGTATCAACTAGTTCGTAACATCATTTCTGCCTACCAAATTTCATGTAGGCTTATTTGGTCCCAAACGGAGCCTTCCATTTAACGTTCAGTAGCTGGCAGACAAGATATCAGCAGCATATTTTTTCATGCTTTGCGAAATGTACCTGCCGCGTTTAGTCCCATTTTACGTTCATCACAGTTGTACTTCATTATAAACATTGCACTTCATTATAATTGAACAAGACAATAAATGCCCAGAATGAACCCGCGATGCTGTTCTGTCTTGTGGCGAGTAACCATGGATACTGATGTCGGGTTATTTGATTCGCCTTTTCACTTGCATCAATGGGCGTCGGTAGCTCAGTGGTTGAGCTGATCATCTGGCACGCCAGAGGTACGGGGTTCGATTCCCCGCGATGCCCGCCCTTCCTGCCAAGGTGAGAGGCAGGTGGCGCCATATGGCCTCAGTTGCTGAGTGCGTCGTAAAGCCACAATCCAATCCCAATCTCAATCTCAACCACTTGCACCAAGTTTCGACAGTGCAGGCCGGCTACCGTGACTGTTCGTCACAGTGGCTGCATAACTAGACGGAATAGTGATCCTCTTGGCATCGCCGATGACCGCTGAGACAGCAAACAGTATCAACATTTTGTTGACTAGACACCTTTGCGTGCACTGTGAGTTTATAAATATCTTGATGCACAGGGCTCAATGCAACGAGTCCTGCAGCCGATGACCCCGCTGCCCAACAGCTTTCCATTCTGCCCCGGGCATTGCGACCCGTGCAATGTTTGCAGACTACATGGGGCGATGAATCACCTCCTGTGGCCTTAACCCTATTCGTGTATTGCGGTCAGGTGCATCTCACAATTGTGTTGCATGGTGTTTATTGGCATCCCACATTTCTCGGTGGCGTTAGAATGTAGTGCTAACGATGTCGTTGGTTGTCGTATTGTTATATCCCAATTTCCCACATGCAGAAGGTGGCCGGCGAGTACGCTGCACACCAGCGCTCCGCCTCAGATATGAATCACAGATCCTACTGATCCACACCAGCGCACCGCCTCAAAGACTACTGATCCACACCAGCTCATCGCCCCAGATATGAACCACAGAGCCTACTGGTTTTGCAAACCGTATCCGCCACCGAAACGTCTCTCGGGCCTTGGAAAAACACTTGACTTTACCGTCATGGCTTCATGGCTTGAATGTAGTTTATATACTTTCGAGAGGGGGATATTGCCACCTCAATGGTTGATCCCACCCCCCACCCCCTACCCCGCACCCCCTACACCCCACCCCACCCCCACCCCCACAACTGCATTACCGACGCAGTCGATGCGCCCCCTGACGGTCCCGGTGCCGGTCAGCGGTGTGGGTCAGTGGGCGCGCCCGTGACTCCGGTCACACCGCCGTGGGCCGTGTGTCAGACCGGTGCGCTCTGACCAGCTGCGGTGTCGTGGTGCCGGTCAGCGGTGTGGGTCGGCCGCAGCCACGGGCGCGACCTTGGCCCACGAGCCGCTCCGCTTATGGTCACTGTCGGGCCGGCGCTCCATTATGCATGCGCGCCGTGGGCCCGGCACGTGATGCGCCGTTTCGCCGACACGGGGAATGCCTCAGCGGCCGGAGAGTGTCGGCTGCCCGGTCGCCTGTTGTCACCACCGACCCCTCCCCCTCCTCGCCATTTCGTTGTGCCGTAGAGAGCGTGGCCGGACGGTGGTTGCCGTGCCGGTGCCACGTGACGGCGGCCGTCGGCGCCACGTAGCTCGTGCCGTCCGCCTCGCTGGGATCATTGATCCGGCGAGCGGTCAGCTGTGGGTGGAGTTCAGGCGCCGGCCGACTGCACTCGTCGCTGCCGCGTAATCGGAGCTGCCGGCGTCGGTGTGAGTCACCTGTCGACGTCCTTCGAAAGTGTCGGATCAATGTCTCATGTACCGTGTGACCGGGAGTTGTCCATATCGGCTCAGTTGCTATAGATTACCCAGCGCGGACTGCGCGACCTGCACCTGTCGCGTAATGAAGCTGGTGGCGGGTCAAAGTGGATGCATTTGTCGCCAGGTGTCATGTTGGTTGTGTCCTGATGCTTCCTATTTATGAAGCCATGTTTTTGTTTGGGTGCAGTCCCCGACTTCAGTCACGCACGTTGGTGTGGTCTCATTACAAGCATTTCGTTGACGGACTCTGGTGCAATATAATTATGTCTGGGACACCATAGGCGTCGTGGAAGCCCAATCGGAAGAGCATTATCTCTTGATCTCAAGGTCGTGTGCTATAATCCAACAATCGGCGGGGTTGCCCAGTCCACGGGCGACCGGAGGGACTGGTCCAGGGTCAGCGTGAGGGACGTCCAGGGACGTCCAGGGTGGGCGTGAGAGGTTGGCGACGCCATGTGGCGTAGCAGACGAATGCGTCGTAAAGAGACCAAGGTTCGTATTCCAAGAAGCTCCGTCACCGACCCGTGTTCACAGCCTCCGCGCCGCCGGGTCACTGACTGGCGCACGCCGCACACGCACTGACCGGTCGTTCCTTTCCCCGCAGGCCGCATCCACTCGGCGGTGGTGTCGGGCGTCAACAACGACTCGAAGACCGTCACCGTCGAGTGGTTCGAGCGAGGCGAAACCAAGGGCAAGGAGGTGAGTTGCCGCCTCCCGCTGGACGTGCGCGCGCTCGCCGGGAGGCCGCGTCGCGTCGGGACGCAGCGCAGGCTGTGTGAACGCCGGTGATCTCACGCTCCACTGGCGACCGCTGTGAAATCGATTCGCCAAGCAAATGGCAGTAACGGAGCGGGCGGGCCTGTCTAGTGCCGGCAGGTGGGCTGGCCGCACCCACCTGGCGAGCACGTGCTGCTTTCCATGATGTTCCCGCTTCCCCGTCTCCGCGTTGTTCGTCGTCGTAGTGTTGGCTGTGTGTTGTGCTTCCCGTCGTGGCTGTGTTGCGCACCGACAGGCGTGTTGTGTGTCGACCGTTTGAGCAGTGTGCTGTTCGACGCGGTCCAGCCCTGACCGTGCTAACGTGCTGTTCCAGATCGAGATCGAGCTGATCTTCAACCTGAACCCCGACCTGGCGCCGTCGGAACCGCAGAGCATCATTCCCTCGAAACTGAGCAAGGTGCGCCCGCAGCCCGCCACAGGCAGCTGCTGGAGCAAGGCCGTGTCAGGGAGGGGTGTGGTGCGGTGAAGGTCGGACAGGGGAGGGTGAATACGCTATAGGTGGAGTGTGGTGTGAGTGAGGGTCAGAACACCACCGGAGCCACTGTGTGTGATGGATGTGATGGATGGTATGAATGTTTGCGGTAACACTTGGACAAGGCGGCACGTGCTGACGAGCCGCGCTGAGCCGCGATCCGACCCAGCGTGCTGACAGAGCGTCTGCCCGCCGTAGTGCGCACGGAAGGCCGGGGTATTCTCGTGCGGTGACGAGACCCATGGAGAGGGATTATGACGGCGCGGTCGTCGCCCGCAGCCTCGTGGGCCAAAACTCGTCACGCCATCGGACAGAGGAAGACCGGGTGCCGTTAGTCGGTGACTCAGACTGACTCAGCGCCGGTGTCCGCGCGCCGTTTTCGGACCCACCACGTTCTCGGTAATGCTTGTCGTCTGTGTTGTCGTTGTCGGTGATGGCTTGGGGCGAAGGGCCCGCTCGGAATGGGTGAGACGCCTGGCCGCTCCTGCTGACCGTCGGAGGTCGGTCGGCGGGTCTGAGGCCAATGGTGTGCTGGTCAGCCATGTCAGCAGTGGCCGCTGACCGGTGGACTTCGGTCGGCGGATCTGAGGACCGACGGTGTGCTGGTTTTCAGCGTCCCAGCAGCTGCTTTTGACGGGCGGAAACGCACTGGTGAATGCGTCCGACTGAGGTGTGCACGCCACGATTGGGATTATTAGCCAGCTGGTGGATAGTTAGTTCGGATGGTAGTCGCCAGGGTGGTCAATGGCCTGCCCGCGGGCGGCAGGACGGGTCGGGTGGTGGCTATCCGTGACCTGACCGCGGGTGGCAGGACAGGCCGGGTGGTGGCTATCCGTAACCTGCCCGCGGGCGGCAGGCGGGTCGGATGGTGGCTATCCGTGACCTGACCGCGGGTGGCAGGACAGGCCGGGTGGTGGATATCCGTGACCTGACCGCGGGTGGCAGGACGGGTCGGGTGGTGGCCGTCCGTGACCTGCCCGCGGGCGGCAGGCGGGTCGGATGGTCGCCCGGCGACGGCCGTCAACATGGCTGCACTGTCGAGCTGGATCAATGCCACGCGTATCGGCCGGGCCCGACGCGCTCTGCTGACACTGAGCAGACATAGCCAGCTGACACTGACAAATGTGTCGACCTAACAATGGGAGGTGTGGCGACCTGACTATAACGGATAACTCGTGGTATCAGCATATTGCATGTGACTTGTGGCGACGTGCATATCACTTCAAACAAGATGGTACACATCTCACGCCGTGAAGTGACTCTTCATCTGGCCACCGTGAAGTGAGTCCATCTGCTTCCCAATCTGACAGCCGTGAAGTGAGTCCCCATCTGACCACTGGAATGTGAATATTCAGCTGGGCACTGCGAAGTGAGTCGCCACAGCTGTGGCGGCGGCTTCACGCTCCAGCGCCCGCCGCCGGCTCACCATATGGCCGCCCGTGATATTGTGTGTCTGACTCATGCTGCGTGGGCCCGGATACGCCCGACTGGCGGCAGGGCCTCAGCCTCAGGACCAGTTCGGTCGCAGGTGGTGCCGTTCAATCGATTTCAGTGCGTTGTCGGCGAGTTGCGCTTCACGCTGTCGACGGGAAGCAAACTGTCGTTGGTCGGCGGTGGTTTGTTTCCACTGGGAAATGCGCTCCCCGGCTTGGAGTGTGGTGGAGGGTGCGTTTGTTTTACCGCGAGGAAGTAATTCGGTTTCGCTGTGGCGTCTAGTGGCGCTTTGGCTGTTTTTATCGGGCTTGCGTTGGCGCGTGCCGCCACTGGTGGCCGGCGTCGGGTCGTGTACAGCAGGCTCATCACGGCTTCTGACCTCCCTCACCCTCAGCGAATAGGTCGGTGTCGAGTACGAGCCGGCTGTAGCTAGAGGAGCTGTAGTATGAGTTACGTGGGTGCGAGCGTGGTGAACCGATGAAGACCGCCTGCTGGGTTGGTGAGAACCATGCGTTTTTGCGAGCCACGGCCAACAACAAGGACCATCAACACTGGATTCCATACGCCATCCGCATCCCTAACTGGGAATTTGTTGGCGAATATATCCAGGTGCGATTTGTCGTTGCCGTTGCGAATTTCGGTACTCGGACACGGTTTCTTTTGTCCATGCGGCGTGACCTGATGTAGTGCACCATATTCTTGCCCGATACCTGACCGATCTGAAGCGACACTTAACCGCATTCTGACCTGAAGCGACACTTAACCGCATTCTGACCTGATTCGGTGAGCTATGCGGTGTGCCTGCTGGCTGCCTGATCTGATGTGATTTGGCTTGACTACTTAAACCGCACTTCCCTGAAATTATTTGGCTACCTTTTGAGCCCTATAATCTGTCACTCCTTTTCCAACATGGCGTGATTGCCCATGTTAATCGATCTGGCCTGGTCTTTCTTGGTATGACTCTTGTGTCTTCTGATCCGATCTCGTCGTCATGACTGACCTGTCCCACCCCGGCTTTGCTTCGCCTCACCCCACGTGGTCATTATGTCACCTGTTCTGCTTGTACCAGTCCGCTCAATTTTCTGCTTGGGCTGTGTAGTCTTCGTGTGGCCGGAGTCGGTCCGACCTTGTCCCTTAGAACTTAACCTAACCTTAACCAACGTGACCAGGTTTTGATGAGATAACCTGATCTCCCGTCGGGCACGATCTGACCTGACTTATTGATCGGTGCTGTCTGGCCCAATATTGATGTGGCGTTGGATCCTTGCTAACCTGACCTGACATAGCCTTCCTTAGCCTCCACCCAGTCAGGCTAACCTCTACCCACTCTTCCTTATTGGATGTGACTTATCGATCACAGTACCAACTTGACGGCCTTTTCCGACCTTATCAGTTCTGTCTAGCGTAGGCTGACGCATCCCTGTATCGTTGGGCCTGACCCGACCTATTATGTCCCATCTAGCCTTATCTGACCCGTCCTTCCTGGCCTAGTCCGACCCGTCGCTGCGCCGTCGATCCGAAACATGTCGCAAGGGGATGCCGAGTGTCGCACCGCCGCCGTCCGTGCGGCTGAAACACCGCGTCACCAGCAGCACCAGCGGCACCAGTCAGCAGCACCGCTCGGTACGTCCTGGCGACCCGCCGCCCTGCCGTCCTGCCGCCGTCCTGTTCTCCGGCTGTTTTGCCGTCCTGCGCTTCTGCCGCCACGCCGTCCGGCCATTGTCTTACCATGCGCCGTTCTGCACCGTATTACGTGTTCTGTGTTCTGTTCTGTCCCGTTATCACGCTCTCCTGCCACCCCACCAGCCCTGTCGGTCCACTGCGGTATCTTGTTAGCGTCCCATCCTGCTACTCTCCCGCCGTCCATTCTCCTTTCGCTCGCTTGAGGTTCTGCCACTCCACCACCCTATCCCATCGCATTGTTCCCTGCGTTGCCTGGGCCGTGCGAAATATGTGATGCGCTCAGGCGGATTCTCGGTATTTTTTAATGCGAGAAGTCCTGAAGACTGGAACTGGTCTACAAGTTTCCTATTAGTCCAGATCAGTGGACGTTGGAAATGGTATAACATGGGCGGGCATTTCGTTGTGCGTCGTTACTTATATTTCATTTAATTGTTCATTGACGTGAGTTGGGAAGATGCATAAACGTTGGCTCTAAAGTTGGGACCAAATTGACATGTGGAAACTGTCGTAGCTACTTTACGTTGTAAAAGCTTCACAAGAGTCGCCAGGTTCAATCCCACAATGTGCAGATTGGATCCGGCTCCGTGCCGGTGCCCCGGCCTGTGGTCGACCCTGTGTCACCCCGGCCTGTGGTCGGCCCTATGTCTATACACCAGCCTCTGGTCGACCCTGTGTCCATACCCCGGCCTGTGGTCGGCCCTATGTCTATACACCAGCCTCTGGTCGACCCTGTGTCCATACCCCGGCCTGCGGTCGGCCCTATGTCTATACACCAGCCTCGGGTCGACCCTGTGTCCATACCCCGGCCTGTGGTCGGCCCTATGTCTATACACCAGCCTCTGGTCGACCCTGTGTCCATACCCCGGCCTGTGGTCGGCCCTATGTCTATACACCAGCCTCGGGTCGACCCTGTGTCCATACCCCGGCCTGTGGTCGGCCCTATGTTCTATACACCAGCCTCTGGTCGACCCTGTGTCCATACCCCGGCCTGTGGTCGGCCCTATGTCTATACACCAGCCTCTGGTCGACCCTGTGTCCATACCCCGGCCTGTGGTCGGCCCTATGTCTATACACCAGCCTCTGGTCGACCCTGTGTCCATACCCCGGCCTGTGGTCGGCCCTATGTCTATACACCAGCCTCTGGTCGACCCTGTGTCCATACCCCGGCCTGTGGTCGGCCCTATGTCTATACACCAGCCTCGGGTCGACCCTGTGTCCATACCCCGGCCTGTGGTCGGCCCTATGTCTATACACCAGCCTCTGGTCGACCCTGTGTCCATACCCCGGCCTGTGGTCGGCCCTATGTCTATACACCAGCCTCTGGTCGACCCTGTGTCCATACCCCGGCCTGTGGTCGGCCCTATGTCTATACACCAGCCTCTGGTCGACTCTGTGTCCAAACCCCGGCCTGTGGTCGGCCCTATGTCTATACACCAGCCTCTGGTCGACCCTGTGTCCATACCCCGGCCTGTGGTCGGCCCTATGTCTATACACCAGCCTCTGGTCGACCCTGTGTCCATACCCCGGCCTGTGGTCGGCCCTATGTCTATACACCAGCCACTGGTCGACCCTGTGTCCATACCCCGGCCTGTGGTCGGCCCTATGTCTATGCACCAGCCTCTGGTCGACCCTGTGTCCATACCCCGGCCTGTGGTCGGCCCTATGTCTATACACCAGCCTCTGGTCGACCCTGTGTCCATACCCCGGCCTGTGGTCGGCCCTATGTCTATACACCAGCCTCTGGTCGACCCTGTGTGCATACCCCGGCCTGTGGTCGGCCCTATGTCTATACACCAGCCTCTGGTCGACCTTGTGTCCATACCCCGGCCTGCGGTCGGCCCTATGTCTATACACCAGCCTCTGGTCGACCCTGTGTCCATACCCCGGCCTGCGGTCGGCCCTATGTCTATACACCAGCCTCTGGTCGACCCTGTGTCCATACCCCGGCCTGTGGTCGGCCCTATGTCTATACACCAGCCTCTGGTCGACCCTGTGTCCATACCCCGGCCTGCGGTCGGCCCTATGTCTATACACCAGCCTCTGGTCGACCCTGTGTCACCCCGGCCTGCGGTCGGCCCTATGTCTATACACCAGCCTCTGGTCGACCCTGTGTCCATACCCCGGCCTGTGGTCGGCCCTATGTCTATACACCAGCCTCGGGTCGACTCTGTGTATACACCTGTCTGTGGTCGGCCCTATGTCTATACACCAGCCTCTGGTCGACTCTGTGTATACCCCTGTCTGTGGTCGGCCCTATGTCTATACACCAGCCCGCGGGTCGACTCTGTGTATACCCCTGTCTGTGGTCGGCCCTATGTCTATACCCCGACCTGTGGTCGGCCCCGTGTCGGTGCCTGTGGTCAACCCTGTGTCTGTATCCCAGCATGTGGTCGACTCTGTGTATACCCCTGTCTGTGGTCGACCCTGTGTCTATACCCCGGCCCGTGGTCGGCCCCGTGTCGGTACCGCGGCCTGTGTTCGGCCCTGTGTAGGTTCCCCGACCTGTGGTCGGCCCTGTGTCGGTGCTCCGACTGTGTTCTTGGTCTGTGTACCGCCTGAGCTGTGATTGTGTAGCAGCTGCTGCCGGCCCGTCAGAGCCGCCACGTTTTTGTCGGCCGCGGGGACAGGCGAGAACGGCGGCTCGCGGCCCTCCAGCGCGTCCAATCGCGCCACGTCCGTCACTGTCGGCCGGCGCGCGCTGAGAACGCCACCCGCCACCGGCCGACACGCAGGCTCACCCTGCAACGGTTTCAGCGCCGGCTGCCGAATAAGACTGGTATAGCACCACGTGGAAATCGCATTGGATTCCCAGCAGCCATGCCTTCAGCCAGCTGATTTGGTACCGGCTGGTTTCGCGATGCTGCACGATAATTAGTTGGCGCCCGGGCTGGTCCGACTGATCTGTTCCTATACCGAGTTCCGTTCGGCGCCAGGTGTTTAGTGCACCGAAGCGAAACGGCGGTCGGCTCGTCACCCACGGTCTGGCGGTGTGCGGGCCGGTGCGACCGTAGCTGCCGTCACGCACGACTGTGATGCCTCACGCGGTCAGCGGTATGGCCTGGTGGCGTTGTTGCCGGCTGACTCGGCGGTGGGATGCCCCCGCCGTGTCGTGTCGGCGTGGACACGTCGAGCGGCGCTGGACGGTGGTGGGGTGATCAGCTGTCCCGCCGTGTCGTGTCGGCGTGGACACGTGGAGCGGCGCCGGACGGTCGCGGGATGATCAGCTGTCCCGCCGCCGTGTCGTGTCGGCGCTGGACGGTGGTGGGGTGATCAGCTGTCCCTGTTATGTCGTGTCGGCGTGGACACGTGGAGCGGCGCTGGACGGTGGTGGGGTGATCAGCTGTCCCGCCGTGTCGTGTCGGCGCGGTCACGACACGTCGAGCGGCGCCGGACGGTCGCGGGATGATCAGCTGTCCCGCCGCCGTGCCGTGTCGGCGCTGGACGGTGGTGGGGTGATCAGCTGTCCCGCCGTGTCGTGTCGGCGCGGACACGTGGAGCGGCGCTGGACGGTGGTGGGGTGATCAGCTGTCCCGCCGTGTCGTGTCGGCGCTGGACGGTGGTGGGGTGATCAGCTGTCCCGCCGCCGTGCCGTGTCGGCGCTGGACGGTGGTGGGATGATCAGCTGTCCCGCCGTGCCGTGTCGGCGCTGGACGGTGGTGGGGTGATCAGCTGTCCCGCCGTGTCGTGTCGGCGCTGGACGGTGGTGTGGTGATCAGCTGTCCCGCCGTGCCTGTCGGCGCTGGACGGTGGTGGGGTGATCAGCTGTCCCGCCGCCGTGCCGTGTCGGCGCTGGACGGTGGTGGGATGATCAGCTGTCCCGCCGTGCCGTGTCGGCGCTGGACGGTGGTGGGGTGATCAGCTGTCCCGCCGTGTCGTGTCGGCGCGGACACGTGGAGCGGCGCTGGACGGTGGTGTGGTGATCAGCTGTCCCGCCGTGCCGTGTCGGCGCTGGACGGTGGTGGGGTGATCAGCTGTCCGCCGTGCCGTGTCGGCGCTGGACGGTGGTGGGGTGATCAGCTGTCCCGCCGTGCCGTGTCGGCGCTGGACGGTGGTGGGGTGATCAGCTGTCCCGCCGTGCCGTGTCGGCGCTGGACGGTGGTGGGGTGATCAGCTGTCCCGCCGTGTCGTGTCGGCGCGGACACGTGGAGCGGCGCTGGACGGTGGTGGGGTGATCAGCTGTCCCGGCCGTGTCGTGTCGGCACGGACACGTGGAGCGATGCCAGTCGCCCGTGTCGGCGTTTGTGCTGTGTCGACTCTCCGCCCGCGCCGCATTGTGTCGCGCCGAGCGTGCCGCATTGGGCGGGGACGATCCCCGGCAGAGCGCTTATCCCAGCACAAATGGAGGGTAATTACTACCTAGCAAATGGCTTGTTTCCGTGCGCGTGCGGGATCGACGGCCACTCGTTCTGCTGCCAGCCGGTGGCGAGATGTAAACGATAGAGGAGTGTGGCGGTGTGGCACGAGGCACGACCAGTGCCGACCGAACGAGCGGGCGTGTGTCTGGTCTGGAGTCGGCTCGGCGGCCTGTCGCAGCCGCCCAATTAAAGGCGGCGGAGTCGGCGCAGCGAGCGGTGCCGGTGCGTCGATACCGGCCGACAGGTGTCAGCTCTTTGTCATCGGTCGTCAGAACCGGCCGCACCGGCGGCGCTGTGGGAGCGGCGGCGACCTGGCACCGCTGACCGGCGCCAGCGGGCATCTCGGCTGGCCGTGGTCGGTACGGCTGCGAGATGGACTCCTGTCAGTCAGACTTCCAATGTGTTGGAAACGGACTGCCACTCACTGAAGACAGACCGTTAGTCTGTTGACTGTGGTGTCGGTACCCCAGAGTCCAGTCGGCCGCTGTGCGAGGTGATTTGGTGACCGTTAACGGTAGGATTGGCGTCCATCGTGCGCAGCCAGGAAGCAACAATGACCGGCGGCGCGGCGCCCACACGGGTAGGTGTCTATTCGTGCGCACGTGAACATGATGGTGAGGTGTGTACAAGGTTGCAGGCACCCGGTTGTCTGATCAGTATTAATGAACGCTACATGACCAATGCAGTCGATGTGCCATAAAGCCCAAATAACTAACTAATATTAATGAACGTTAATCATTGCGCCGTGTTGAGCAGATATCGTAATCATGCCAGCGTTTGTCAGCTGCAATTCGTGGTGCGTTTGGCATGTCCGCGCGCTCAGCCTGGTTTATGCTGCGCTGGAGATTCGCTCAGTGGCCACGATGGCATCGCTGCCTGATATTCTGCCTCCGTAGCTGCGGTTCGGCCGTTCCTTGAGATGACAGTGCTATCTTAATGGACGGTTTGTTTGACGTACGGCCGTATGTTTCAGTATACGTCTCGAACATCCATGGCCGTCCAAAGCAATAAGTGTGAGTAGAAAATCTGAGTCGTCCCAAGTTTGCCACATGCTGACGTTCCTGCTTCTTAAGCGATGTGTTGGTACTCGTGCGCTTGAGGTGCTAATGCTCAGTACCCCAGTGCGATACGTCTATGCGTTTTCGCCAGGAATTCTCACTGTCAATTGTCTCATATGCACACTACTTACCCGTCAGTTACTGGCCACGGGTGCTGTTGATGACTGGCCGTCCCAATGATGGACCGTGGCCGTCCCAGTGATAGTGATGGACCTAGTTCGTAGCTGCCAGCTGTGTTTGGCCCAGAACTGTCTGTACTAACGTCTGAGCTCGGTCCTGGAGGGACGTCGCCCCTGCCGCGTACACTGTACAGTCAGTCGTAGTGGACGCCCGTGTCGAGAGCGGCACCCTCCTGACCCGTGTCGAGAGCGGCACCCTCCTGACCCGTGTCGAGAGTGGCACCCTCCTGACCCGTGTCTTGAGCGGCACCCTCCTGACCCGTGTCGAGAGCGGCACCCTGCTGACCTGTGTCTTGAGCGGCACCCTCCTGACCCGTGTCGAGAGTGGCACCCTCCTGATCCGTGTCTTGAGCGGCACCCTCCTGACCCGTGTCGAGAGCGGCACCCTGCTGACCTGTGCCGTGTCGCCGCAGCCACCAAGACCCGGCAGAGCTACGCCCGGCCGGGCCTCATGTCGCTGCAGAACAACAACGGCGACCTGGGGCTGACGGTGACGGCGCGCGACTCGGAGAACATCGCGCCGAGCAGCACGGTCGGCAAGGCGGGCGGCGCCGGCTGTGAGTGCGGCTGGCGCGCGGCGAGACTGCGCCGTGCCGCTGACTGGTGGTGGGAGGGATCAGCATGGCAGCTGCCGCCGACTGTGTGTTGTGGGAAACGGGGAGCCGGTCACCAACCCATGGACGAGGGCTGGCTTCTTTGGGGACCGGTGGAGGCTAACGGAGTCCTGGGCAGGTGATGGTGGCTTGCGTAATTCATTGTGAATTGTAGACAGACAGCTGGTAAAGGCGGTCAAGTTTAAAAGCTGGGCACGAACTAAGTTGTCAGTCCGAGTGGCAACTGTATGGCTTCCTTCGGTAGATCCTGAACTATACAGACATTTTAAATATCTAATTTAACCGACTGGGTTAGGTTGGCTGCCATGGCTTGCCCTCCTAGCGGCCATAATCGACCGCCCGTGAGCCCATGCACACCAGCGGCTGTGGGCCGCTGCTCGTGTTCCTGTCCTGATGACATCACTCGACGGCTGCCGGCCCTCAGACGACCTGTCCGCCCCGAAACTGTGGCATGCCGGGCCGACGCGATATCATGATAGGCCGGCCGGGCGGTTTTGTTTGGCCCACCTGGTGTCGCGTGCCAGACCGACGCGATATCATGATTGGTCGGCCGGGGGTTTTGTCTGGCCCACCCGGTTTCGCGTGCCAGACCGACGCGATCTCATGATAGGCCGGCCGGGCGGTTTTGTTTGGTCCATCTGGTGTCGCGTGCCAGACCGACGCGATCTCATGATAGGCCGGCCGGGCGGTTTTGTCTGGTCCACCCGGTGTCGCGTGCCAGACCGACGCGATCTCATGATAGGCCGGCCGGGCGGTTTTGTCTGGTCCACCCGGTGTCGCGTGCCAGACCGACGCGATCTCATGATTGGTCGGCCGGGGGTTTTGTCTGGTCCACCCGGTGTCGCGTGCCGAGCCGACGCGATCTCATGATAAGCCGGTTTTGTCTGACCTACCTGATGTCGCGCGCTCCATCCGTTACCTCGCCGGTCGGTCGATGAGATGAGACGGGTTCGCGCCTGTCCTGCTGGCGGCCATTGGTTGCCCGTCCGGTGTCTGTCTGGCGCGGCCAGGTGTGTCCATTACCACACGTTACGCTGACATGACCAATAGCCATAATTAGCTCAGCGCCGCCCTCAAGCGGTCCTTATCAGATCCAGGTGGCCGTAAAGCGTGAGCGTCGCTGACGCAGAACTGACTGATGAATTGATTGCTTGTTTGGATGTTGGATTGCTCCGGTTTGGCTCGTGCTTTGACCAGAACTGGCCAGGCCAAGGAGAATTAACATCGGTGGTGGCATGTCTACAGCGCGTAAGCGGAGCAACGTGGTGAAGGAGGTGGAGAAGCTGCAGCAGAAGCGCGAGGAGCGCCGCGAAAAGCAGAACAAGAAGCGCGTCGAACGCGAGGCGCTGATGAAGAACGACCCCGGCAACGCCAACTGGGAATTTGTCGCCATGATTAGGTGATAGGTCGGATGAGCGCTATATGACCTATGCAGTCGATGTGCCACTAAACTACAATAACTAACTAACTAGGTGGGAGACGGGTGGCCCTGCCTGACGTTATTGAAGATGTGTTCAGGTGTGGTGCTGGGGGGGGTAAGGCATGGGACCATCAAACTGAGTGGCCTCTACCGTTGAATACCTCAGCGTTGGGACCCGGTAGCGAACTCCTCATGTTACGCTGTGACTATTCATGTCTGACCTAGCGGCGCGTTCGTACTTCGTCTTCACAGCGAATGCAAGTCGGTTTGAGCACCGACTGCCGGGGGACGGTGACCCAAGCTCGTCAGCTTGTTCTGACGTGCCCTGCTGTTCCTTCTTGATCCTGAATGGCTTGCTCTGACGTGCACCGAGCTGCTATTATCTGGCCAGCCTGTCAGGTCGCTTGCTCGTTGTGGTCTGTGTTTACTGTGTTCGTTGTTGTCTGTGTTTACCCCTTCTCATCTAGCATCGCCAGTTTTGGTGTGCGTCAATCTGGCTCGCCGTGTCTGTCCATCGTATTAGGGCTTCGACCTGGCTTGACTATCCGTTTCAACAGGGAGCACCAGAGTGTGTGCCGATCTGACCTGACCTGACGGACGTTGGCAGGGCGTACCCGAGTGGCCAACTCAGGCCTGGCGTGACCTGATCTGATCTAGCCTCACTTTATTGTCAGGGAGTACCAGGATGGCTCACTGAGGCCTGATCTGCTCTGATCTAGCCTCACCATATTGGCAGCGAATACCAGGATGGCCAGCTGATTCCCGACCTGATCTGATCTGGCCTCACCGTATTGGCAGAGAGTACCCGAGTGGCCAACTCATGCCTGGCCTGGCCTGGCCTGGCCTGATCTAGCCTCACCGTATTGGCAGAGAGTACCCGAGTGGCCAACTCATGCCTGGCCTGGCCTGATCTAGCCTCACCGTATTGGCAGAGAGTACCCGAGTGGCCAACTCATGCCTGGCCTGGCCTGGCCTGGCCTGGCCTGATCTAGCCTCACCGTATTGGCAGAGAGTACCCGAGTGGCCAACTCATGCCTGGCCAGGCCTGGCCTGGCCTGGCCTGATCTAGCCTCACCGTATTGGCAGAGAGTACCCGAGTGGCTAACTCATGCCTGGCCTGGCCTGGCCTGGCCTGGCCTGGCCTAGCCTGGCCTGGCCTGGCCTGGCCTGGCCTGGCCTGATCTAGCCTCACCGTATTGGCAGAGAGTACCCGAGTGGCCAACTCATGCCTGGCCTGGCCTGGCCTGGCCTGGCCTGATCTAGCCTCACCGTATTGGCAGGGAGTACCAGAGTGGACTGGACTTCCGACCGTTGAAGGACGGCGATGCTGCTGAGGAGCACCAGATCACAGTATGTGTACGCAAGCGGCCGCTCAACAAGAAAGGTACGTGACGGCACTGTCCAACCAACCTGCTCAAATCCCAACTGGCGTCGACCACGTGTGCTCCTCCAGATCAGCGATTCTCAAACTTAGGGAGTTCCCCAAATGAAGTTCGCACGTTAGGTAGAGGGAAACGAGCCATTGCAACCCGTAGTATGTGCGGCGTATTGCGCGCGTGGAAATTGAGGCACATTTAACCCGAAAGGAAGCTGCCGCCGCAGACCTTGGCATTGCTGTTTACCACACAAGGAAGCTGCCGCCGCAGACCTTGGCATTGCTGTTTTTGGGCGCTGCATGACCAATGTAGTCGATGCTCCCTGAAGCACCAATAACTAACTAACTTGGCATTGCTGGCGTATCTCGTATCATCTGTGCTTCCATATCTCATCAGAGCTTCCAGCTGTATGACCAACGTAGTCGATGCGACCTTAAGCCCCCAAATCAGACCTGCGGTGTTCGCTGTGGCGCTGCTCACGTGGTGCCTTGCAACCCACCCAATGATACCCCATACCAGGCGGTTGATAAGTCGATGACTGACGCTGCTCATGTGGTACCAAAGGGCCCACTCAATGATGCCCGACAGCAGGCAGTTGATAAGGGGCGAGTAATATAGGGGTACGGTGCCCGTCTCACAAGCGAAAGGTTGTAGGTTCGAGTCCCACTCGTCGCTACTCTTCGTCCGCGACCAATCGACGTGATAGTTTGGTGACGCTATGTGACCCGACAGTCGGCGCGTCGTAAAGCCAACCACCATCATCACCATCATCACCACCACCACCACCACCACCACCACCACCACCACCACCACCACCACCACCACCACCACCACCACCACCGCCACCGCCACCGCCACCGTCTCACCGCCACCGCCACCGCCACCACCGCCAGGCAGCTGATCAGTGGATGACTCAACGTCATACGGTTGAGGAATTGGCGCTGTATAACCAATGCAGTTGATGCGCCCTAAAACCCAAATAACTAACATACGGTTGAGGAGTTGACGAGTGGAGGCCGGCCGATGGGCGGCGTCGCCTCGTGAACCGCACGGCTGACGCATGCTGTGGTCGACAGAGCTGGCCAAGAACATGCCGGACGTGGTGACCATCCCCAACCGCGACCAGACGATCGTGCACGAGCCGCGCACCAAGGTCGACCTCACCAAGTACCTGGAGAACCAGCACTTCCGCTTCGACTACGCCTTCGATGAGATGTGCGACAACGCGATGGTGTACAAGTGAGTGAGCAGATCAGTGACGACGATGGTTTACGTACGCAGTGGCGGCGAGCCCATGACAAGCTTGTCGATGGTGTGGGGCCGTAGACGCTATGGAGACGGTGGGGTTGGCGTAGAGCGATATGCGATCGTGGGCAGATGAGTGGACCTTCAATGAAGTGAGGCTGACTGTCAGGTTGACCCGGAACGAGAGCGATCTTTGGCGGTTTGGTGAACCTTCAGTGAAGCTGCATTGACTTAGGATGAGAGCGACCCTTAGTGGGCTAGTGGACCTTCAATGAAATGGGGTTAAAGGTGATGTTAAAGTAGAGCGACATGCGATCCTTGACTGGCTAGTGGATCTTAAACGAAGGTGTGATCCACAGGAGAGCTCTGGGCACCACCATGTTTGGCGTTCGGTTGTGTGAGGTGCTCTTTTGGCGCATTTTACCTTGGTCCCGCGTTCGTTGTCACCTCTGGATTTCCGAGGAAAAGAGGTTAAGGGGAAAAAAAAAACCAATAAAACAACCTCCCGCCGCTCGGCGTCAACTCTGTCTTGGGGTGCTCATTGTACCAATCTGTCGATGTGATCCTTGGTAAGTCATTTATGGTGATTGGCACGTCATGTTCAACTGATTGGTTGCGTTCGCGGTAGCTCAGTCGGTACGGCGTTGGGACTCCTGACCATAAGGTCGTGGGCTCGAATTCCATGACCGGCGGTGTTACCGAATCCATCCGCGAATAGTCGTTGAGAGGGGCTGGCGACGCTATATGCTCTAGCAGTTGGGTGCGTCGGAAATGAACGCAAGGTTCAACTTACTGGTTAAAGTAGAATGGGTATTGCCCATTCTCATCAGCCGAGTTCAGATTGCGATCCAGTTGGCGGGAATGTGGGATGGGGTAACTTGGTTGGCGGAAATGTTGGATGGGGTAACATTTATGGCGAGAATGTTTGATGGAGTAGCATGGTCGGCGGGAATGTTGGATGGGGTAACATGTTTGGTAGGAATGTTGGATATGGTAGCATGGTTGGCGGGAATGTTCGATGGAGTAGCATGGTTCACGGGAATGTTGGGCGAGGTAACATGGTTTAGTGGTGCAAACTGAATGTGTACAACGATTGCGACTAGTTGCAGTGTGATGCAATCGTCTTAATCTTACATTCCGCATAAGGTTGATATTGACACATTGGAAACCTGTGGTTCGATAAGTTTCTCATAGTTCTGTTAACTGCTCACACCAGCAGTTCATATCATTCCCAGTATGATCATCATTCCGCAAAATGACCATTGCAGTCGACGCGCCCCTAAACACCAATTCACCAATTCATGTATGTTAGTAATGTGACGCATATTTGCATCTCGCGGTGCTTCATTTCATCGTTATGTGTCATGGGTGCTGCGAACCAGGCGCTCTTCCGGTGCATGGGTAGGCTCTTTTCAGACGGCCTCGTCGATGGACGCTGCAGAGGTCCGGTCAAGTCGCGACCTTAATGGTCGTAAAGCGTGCGATAAGCGACGGCTGCAGCACACCTGCGACGCGCGCGGGTGTCACGTCAGCGGTGTAATGGTAGCTGAAGGTGATGAGTGTGCAGTCGGGGCCGCCGAGGCCCGAGCCGTGGTACAGCGGACACAAAGGATGCAGACTAATGCATTCAGCTGAGTCGGCACGGTTAATAACGGCGAGGTGATGGTTGGTGCATGTACGGACACGGACAGTGGTCTGGACGTATTTGTCGACTTCGATGGCTATCGGCACGTTGGCCGTTTTGCCACTAGTGCCACTGGCTAAAAGTGTGGCTATAGGTCGGTGCACCCGACATAACGCCAATACTATCCGGAAGTGGTGTTGCGATATAGATCGGGCGCTCGTTCATATCGTCCCCCACGGCGATCGGCCAATACCCGTCGGCTGGTGACGATCCAATCGGAAAGCGTCCGCTCAATAATGCGAATAGTTGGCAAATATGCCTTCACTTCCGCCAACCCTGCGGGGGCGAACATCCGGCCGATGCCGTCGGCGGTCGGTGGACAGTCGCCGGCTGCTGTTGGTACGACGTGGGACGAGCGCGCCCACTGCCTTGTCTGTGACGCGTCACGTCACATGTCCCGGCGGCAGAGTGGCCCCCGCTCGGCTCCATCGCCGGTCCATGGACAGTCGCCGGCTGCTGTTGGTACGACGTGGGACGAGCGCGCCCACTGCCTTGTCTGTGACGCGTCACGTCACATGTCCCGGCGGCAGAGTGGCCCCCGCTCGGCTCCATTGGTGTGTGTACACAGTATTGGGACGTCCTGGTCACGGTGGTGGACAGGTGCAGAGCGGCACAAACGATGGCGCTGACGCCGCGCCCTGGGCCGCCGGTCGTCAGATCAGGTGGTGCGAGTCTCGACCGGTGTTGGGCGGTACGGGTCACTGGTGAAGGTCATAAGTGGTTTAAGTACACATGTCAGGTTGGTGCTTCAGGTACATCGGCGCATTTGCTACAGGTCGTGGTTAGGTTAGGTGCACAGCATTGAGCAAGATGCGGGCCACTGATGCAAGCCATCTGTGCAGGCACATGCCCGAAGTTAGTGTACAGCTCACACACACACAGAACAGATACAGAATACGAGTAAATGTTCACGGTATGGGTGCGGTGTAGGGATGCGGACCACAGTGTCTTTGCCGGTATTGTGTGCAAGCCATCGGCATTGATGCGCCTCACACCTGCGTCACGTGTGGGCCACGAGCACACATCACAGGAACGGGCCACGGACACCCGGCAGCGGTACAGATCTGGGTGCTGTATAACCATGTCGGTTGATGCGCACTAAAGTCCAAATAACTACCACAGAGAGACGTCGGGGCCAGACCTCAAGTATAGGTCGAGGACGGGTAGAGGAGAGGAGTTTGAGGAGTCGGTAGAGGAGTTGCAGGGTACACGGCCACAGGTGTAGGGCATATGCGATGATGCGATTCTGAACTGGTGCAGTGTTGTGTTCATTTAATATCTGCGTTGGATATTTTACTGCTTACAGCATATGAGCAGAGGGTATTCGTGCTCGTGGTAGGTACGAATGGACTATTACTCTCAGTGAGGTGTCATCCTGTCAAGTCTGAGCCTGTGGGACATTGATCCACGTCACAGCAGCGTCACTGCTCCTCGTCACAGCAGCGGCACTGCTCCTCGTCACAGCAGCGGCACTGCTCCTCGTCACAGCAGCGGCACTGCTCCTCGTCACAGCAGCGGCACTGCTCCTCGTCACAGCAGCGGCACTGCTCCTCGTCACAGCAGCGGCACTGCTCCTCGTCACAGCAGCGGCACTGCTCCTCGTCACAGCAGCGTCACTGCTCCTCGTCACAGCAGCGTCACTGCTCCTCGTCACAGCAGCGTCACTGCTCCTCGTCACAGCAGCGGCACTGCTCCTCGTCACAGCAGCGGCACTGCTCCTCGTCACAGCAGCGGCACTGCTCCTCGTCACAGCAGCGTCACTGCTCCTCGTCACAGCAGCGGCACTGCTCCTCGTCACAGCAGCGGCACTGCTCCTCGTCACAGCAGCGGCACTGCTCCTCGTCACAGCAGCGTCACAGCAGCGTCACTGCTCCTCGTCACAGCAGCGGCACTGCTCCTCGTCACAGCAGCGGCACTGCTCCTCGTCACAGCAGCGGCACTGCTCCTCGTCACAGCAGCGGCACTGATTGGCTGCACGGCGGCGGCCATCACAGACACGCACATAGTTGGATTTATGCTTTGGAAACATGAATTCGGAGTGGAAACGTTTGGGGAATTTGAGACCGGACGGGATAATTCTGCCTCCGTTGCTGACATCAGTAGCTTATTGTCATTTTTGCAATCAGTTTTCAGCATGCTTATCAAATAGCAGTGAGTTTGCAGCCATTTTCAAGCAACTTCATTCATCTTTTAGCAAACCAGGAGTGGATAGTGTCCTGGGGAGGATAATGTTCTGGGTGACAAACATCCAGGGCAAGGCCATGTTTCCGACCCTGGACCCAAGCCATTCGGCACAGGCTGAGGCAATGCCTACTGGGCACCGCCGTTTACTGTGTGGCCCTGCCCGGACCGCGCTGCGTGCTCCGAGCTCCGTGCTCCGCTCCATGCTTAGTGCCCCACTCCTTGCTCCTCTACGTGTTCCGTGCTCTGTTCAGCGTGCTGTGCTCCTCCCCATGCTCCGCCCCTACTCAGTCCCGTGCTCCACCCCATGTTCCGCCCCATGTTCTGCTCCGTACTCCGCTCCATGCTCTGGCCATTCTCACGAAGCATTGTACACTCCTGTGTGGGGTGATGATGCGTTGGTTTTGAGCACTGGCGTTGTCGCCCCGCCCAGGTGGCACGCAGCGTCCGGACCGCCCCAGTGCTGCTAATTGGATATGTTCATGGTAATGGAATATATGTATTGGTGGTCGTGGGGACCAATTAGTTCGTGCGTGAGTTGGCGTTGTTGGCATAATCGCCCACCTCCACAAATTCGTCTGACGAGCTTGGTCGTGTAATTTGTTGAGTACGCGATGCTGTCATTTTGACAGCCGACCTTTAACATGTACTTAATTCGTCATTGAAGTGATACTGTCAGTTTTCTGTCCTCCAGGCTGTCAGCTTGATCACGCGACAAGCCGGTTTCGCTGTCCAACGATTTCCTCCAAGGCACAGGATAACGATAAATCAAATGATTACATAGTTTTAAAACAGGGGACGAGTGGTCTTGGGGTAAGGTGCTCGTCTCACAATCGAAAGGTTGTGGGTTCGAGTCTCACCTGTCGCTACTCTTCGCCCGCGACCAATCGGCGTGAGAGATTGGCGACGCTACATGACTCAACGGTCGACGTGTCGTAAAACCAATAACCAACCAATAGTTTTAAAACAACGAACGTAACCATGGACACGGAACCTCCGCATACACCTGCTGACCAGTGCTCTAGGACACCTGAACACTGAACTGCTGGTCCTCTGTAGGGTCGCCCCCGCTCACCTGACACGAATCGTGTGAATTTGTTTTATTTCCGCAACCTATGCAACCACCCTAACTCCGACGGCCATACCTCTATGCCTCACGTCGTTAATATACCCGGATTTGCCATGATACGATCAGCCGAAGGCCGAGCTGGTTCAGCTGAATTATTCACGCCTGTGCTGCCTGTGCCTGACAGCTGCATTTCACTGGGCAGCGACCTCACACCTTCGGTGTCAGTCGGTGGTTGAGCGAGTCCACATAAAAGCCAGTTGTTAATGGGTCAATGTCACTATTGCGTGTATGTTGGGTGGCGCATTGAGTGACGGTACCGCCTGACTCGGCTTTCTTTCTAGCCGACGTTTTTGTGTTTGCCACGGCAGAGCTGCCCCGAGTTATGCTCCTGTAGGCGGACGACGTATTCGGGCTGCCACTTTACGTCGCGTGGCACGGTGCATTAGTGGCGCCGCCGTGTTCATTGCGAACAGAAAATTGCTACCGCTGTAGCATTATTTGTCACGTCACAAAGCAGCGTTGTGGCGGAGACATAGTCCGAGACGCGGATCATGGTGGCAGAGACATATACCGAGGACGGGGGTTGTGGTAGCGGATATATTAACCGAGGAGGAGGCTCGTGGTGCGTGCAGCACGTCGTTATTGTTGCAGCGAGTAGAAATTCGTACGTGCGTGCCAAATGACAGTAGTTTGCTGTACTAGTTCTTATCTGTTTCAGCCTGTTGTTTGTAATAGGTCGTCTTTGTTCCAGCTGTTGTCTTTACTAGGTCTTCTCTGTTCCAGCCATTGTCTGAACTAGGTCGTCTCTGTTCCAGCCGTTGTCTGTACTAGGCTGCCATTGGTATGGGCTTGCCCTGTTGCTGTCTATATGAACGTGCACATGTGTCTCCTCAGGTTTTGAATGGGCCCACAATGATGCAAGTATTCGGCGTACCCAAAGACATCAGTCCACCAATCAGCCAATCGACCAATCCACTAATCCACCAATCCACAACCACCACCATCAGCTCCACCGGTATTTTACCTCATACCACCTACCCCGTGTCTTCAATATTTCCCCAAGGCTTTATACTGCACCGATCACACCGAATATCCAAAATTGTACCTGCGACTCTCGGTTGTTTAGTCTGAAGGTACTCCGCACAATATCCCTCCTTCCCATCTGGTATTCACGAATAATTTGGGACACAGGCCTGCTAGCCGTTTCTGGAGCTGGGACTATTGTCGTCAGGTGTCCAGTCAATGTGCCAGTGACTGCTAGGTTACCTGCACGACCCCTGGTGGACACGGTATTCGATGGGCCTGTGGTCGTCCGGTGGTCAGTCAATGTGCCTGTGACCGCCAGGTTCTCCGCACGGCCCCTGGTGGACACAGTATTCGACGGCGGCATGGCCACCTGCTTCGCCTATGGTCAGACCGGCTCGGGCAAGACGCACACCATGGGCGGCACGTTCAACGGCAAGGCGCAGGATGCCAACAAGGGCATCTACGCCATGGCCACCAAGGACGTGTTCAAGCTGCTGCGGTCGTCGGCGCACAAGAACAAGGGCCTCGTGGTTTCGGCCAGCTACTTCGAAATTTACAGTGGCAAGGTGTGTTCATCATTGTGGCGGCTGCCACCGGTGCTGTGTTCTGGAGTGGGACTGGGGAGTCGTGTGTTCATCGTTGTGGTGGCTGCCACCAGTGCTGTGTTCTGGAGTGGGACTGGGGAGTCGTGTGCATTCCGGTATAGATCGTCAAAATCAATGGCATCGCTCCGAACAGGACATTACGTCTGCGCGCAGTTTGTCGTCGATGTTCATTAAGTGCACATTAATGATGACAGCGGAACATGGTGTCTAACGTGAAAGATATGTACGTCTTGAGTTGGGAGCGAAATATCAATATATATGATTTATTGAGCACGGGCAGCGTACATTTTCAATGCATCTGTGAAGTTAAGTACAACTTAGGAATGTTTGTCGTGCCTCAGCACAGTTGTTAGGGCTAATATGTACCTATCAATGGTATTTTAAGCTTTAATTTCCATCTTCTATTACGAAGATGCAGCCTAACGTTGGACGTTAACTCTTATCGTATTTGTGGACGTCATATAAACCATGTCCGTTTTGCTTTGCCTCTGCACTCGTTGACGTGTAGTTGTGGCTCAGGAGCTCCGCCGGTTGTCTCACTTCAGCTAACCTTCCTGACCTGCACACTGAGCTCTTCTACCTGAGCCGTTACCGCTGCCTTACCTGACGAATCGGCCGCCAGGTGTTTGACCTGCTGAATGCCAAGGCCAAGCTGCGGGTGCTGGAGGACGGCAAGCAGCAGGTGCAGGTGGTGGGGCTCACCGAACGATCGGTGGAGAGCATGGAGGACGTGCTGAAGCTGATCCAGCACGGCAACCAGATCCGCACCAGCGGCACCACCAGCGCCAACAACCACAGCTCGCGCTCGCACGCCGTCTTCCAGATCATCCTGCGCACGGCGCAGCAGGGCGTGCCGCCCGAGCGGTGCCGGCTGTACGGCAAGTTCTCGCTGATCGACCTGGCCGGCAATGAGCGCGGCGCCGACACCTGCTCGTCGGACCGCATGACGCGCATGGAGGGCGCCGAGATCAACAAGTCGCTGCTGGCGCTCAAGGAGTGCATCCGCGCGCTCGGCAGGAAGGGCGCCCACCTGCCGTTTCGCGCGTCCAAGCTGACGCAGGTGCTGCGCGACTCGTTCATCGGCGAAAAGTCCAAGACGTGCATGGTTAGTTGCGGCCGGTAGGCTTTGTGCATGCCCGTGTGGTATGCGAAGGGAAGGTGTGTTGAGAAGTGCGTTTGTGAAGGACCCCGAAGGCTGCGTGGGGCCGGATGTGCATAGCAGTTACTCGTCGTAGTCGGTATGCATTGCGCTGGTCGGTGTGTGACATTGGCCGCGATCGGGAACGATGGCAGTCGCATCGTCTTTGCCCCGATCCGCTTTGCGCTCCTAACTTCTTCTCTGTCCGTGTAAAAGTTAGGTTGGTTCGGGTCTTAAAACTGTTCAAAGCTAATTCATGATTAATGCAAATGTCCGAGGTGCATTGCATGAGCTGATTCTGGCTATGCTGACGTCCGCTGCGTGCTGGATCTGCGGTGTGTGTTGGTGTGTGGCTCGGACTGTGTGTTGCGCGTGTCGTCACGCTCCAATACCGATCCGGCCGCCGGCAGATCGCCATGATCAGCCCTGGCCTGACGTCGTGCGAGCACAGCCTCAACACGCTGCGCTACGCCGATCGCGTCAAGGAGCTGGGCGCCCAGGACCCGCTGGAGATGCGGACCGACGAGCGGCCCGCCAACGGCCGCCGGCCCGGGCCGGAGCCGATGCGCGGCGTCGAGTCGCACGACGAGGACCTGGCGCAGTTGCGCTCACTCAACGTAGGTGCCGCCTGTTTGTTTATTGGATGTTTCACGACGCACTCTATGCACGATCACGGCTAGTGGCGCCGCCCACACGGTTTCGCCGGTGGGCCGCGGGATTTGGAGATGTCCCGAGCTGTGCGAGTGTTGAACCCGGACCTTTGGTACCCAGAGCTCAACACCTTAACCACTCGACCATCCCCACCCCTAGGTGGCGCCTGCTGGGTGTCGGTGCGGTGCGGCCGGGGCGGATCGCAATGTCGTGTCAGTTGGCGGTCTGTGTGGGTGGTGTCGCCTCCCGGTCCTGCATGTCGATGAAAACCAGTCGGTGATGTCATTAAGATGGCATGTTTCTCGGCGTGTTTTGATCCTGATCATCTGTAGACAATTTTTGTAAAAATATGGGTGGGGTTCAACGGAGATCCGGGTGTGGGCGTGTTGCGGGCGACACAAATGTCCCTTCCACTAAACTGCGAAATGAAGTACGGATGTTGCTCAGCACGTTGCTGTACTCTTAGTGCGCACGGCCTCGTTCATCGCGGATTTGCGTGGTTTCAAGGTCGCTTCATCCGTCGGGAATCCCACACCTCGTGATCCATACCACGGGACTTCATAGCCAATTAAATCTACGGACACAAAAGGAAAACCGGAGTGTGGCTGCCCGTCTCAATAAAAAGGGAATAATTTGAAATATGCCAAATGTAAACTACGAAATTCCATGCAGGCTACGGGTCACAATGTCATTCGGAGCATGATTCATCGTGCCTCTTCTACACCTGTGCCATGTATTATTATTATGATGTTCCCTTTTTACTGGAGACCGGTCCGAGTTTAAGGGCTGAACCTCCGGCGGCTAGTTCAGAACTCAGTATTCCACGTGTGCTCGCATACCCCTGGACTGCCGAGCTGTAGCTGATGTAAAGCTCTGTTGAGCTCTCATGTGTTTCCGTGCCGCATGTCGGTGAGCCGGCTGTCTGTCCGGCGCAGATATCGACATCCGGCCTGGTGGAGCGGCTGCATTCGCGAGAGAAGACCGTCCCATCCAGTCTTGTGAGCACTCCTGGTCCTTGGCCCACTCACCGATCCGCTCTCCCGCCTGCCGACTGTCGCAAGTCAGCCTGCGTAGTGCCGGCATCCTCTGCTCACGCATGCGTAGTGCATCTCCTGTGGGTCTGATACGTCCTTTACTTATTACTCACTCCTCATTCCGAAAATTGATCCTGTCTCTGATTGCGTCATGTATCGTCGAGCGGACATTTTTTGGCACGTGCCCATGGCGCATCATGGGCGCAAAATGACCCTAGTAGTCGACGCGCCCCTAAACACCAATCCACCACCACCACCACCCATGGCGCATCACTCGTTTCCTGTGCGCTATGTGGCAACGTGATGACGATATGCATCCGGCTGTCTCAGGTTCAGGGTAGCGAACGATTAACTTATGCGGGCATGGCTGTAGGCGTCTTTATAACTTATGCAGCCGCTTTTGTTTCAAAGCAGCTTCGCTGACGAGTAGCGCAATGTTGATTTGGGAATGACTCGACTTCCGATGGGACATAGCGCTTTCTGCGATCTGTGTTGCTTTCTGACAGCTCGCTGCCGAGTTATGTGTGATCTCTGGTATGGTATGCCGTGCTGTACTAATGTGATGTCGTCCGGGATACGTCCTAGCCGCAGCGTTTCAAATACGCGTCACCCCGAATCTCACTAATTATTAAAATTCCTCAAAGCACGTAATGCCACGTAGCATTAAAATGCCTCAAAGCACATAAATATATTTATTGTGGGTGACTTTAGAACCACACTAGCCGAGAAATCCGAATAATTCAGTCATTGATGTTTCAAAACCCCGAATTCCTGAATTCCTGAATTCACCTGATAGCGACCAGGCAATGGGATGGGACAGGTAATGGGAAAATAGACGATTTTTAACTTGCGCTGAAATGAGCCTTGACGCTCCTAGGGTGTCATGCAAATTAGACATAGCCAACTGGGTATCTCAGACTTGGGCAATTGATGCTCCATCCTTTGTTCTTGGCAGCCGTGTATGTGTGTTTTTTTTTCTTCAATCAAAGCGTTGCCGAAATACAGGGTTCATTCCCCAACCATTACCATTTGCCACGTGATCAACTTTTAGAAACTTCGTGATTGTGGTCGGTACCCCAGCCGATGCCAGCCGTTTACAGAAGCAATCGCCTGTACCTTTTTTTGCACAGAACTGTGGAGACTCAGTCCGAATTTTGATACGCTTCAGTGTTGTCTGCCTTATTACCTGCATTTGCAACCGATACGTGGGTTTTGGAGCATACGGAGCTTTCAAGCTTTGGGTTTCAATATGTTCAGAGTTTAAAGAATCGGGGGTCTAGAAGCACTGACGCTTTTGAACTTACATTTTTTAAGTGTTGTTTTTTTTTACAAGTGTGGTTCTGAATGCGCCTAGCAGAGGCTGTGGTCGCAATTTCGGGGGTTTTGAAGCCATCTGGAATTGAGTATTTGGAGATTCTATCAATAAACTTGTTTTCTACATTACACGTCTTGCTAAATATCAGCTTGGGCTGGCCAGTTATAAGCTAATATGTTTACCACTGATCCAGCTGTTCTGGACATGATATAGTCCCTGCAGTCAGTGTATCCTTCCAATTTGTGATAAATCATTGAAGTAACTGGATCATGCTCGTTTTCAAACAGCCTCTCGTACTGCGGCGGTTTCATTCCCTGGAGCCACTGACAGGCTTTTCGCAAGCGAGGTGCAAGACTACGCCTATTCACGGATACGATCCGTATTCACGGATAACCAATGTAACGATAATCTTCTCAGTGCATGTGTCGTAAGCTTTTTACTTGTCAATTACGTGAACGTTATGTGAGCATGACAACTATGACGATAGCGCACACTTGTCGACAGGACTATCAGGTGTTTTCTTTTGTATCGTGGAATAATGGTGAAAATGACTGATGCGCAGTACTCCTTGCCATTCCTACCATCTCCACAGTCGTACAGTGAGTAGACAGTTTTTTCACGTTCTTTGGATGCTGAAATTCGGCAGATAACCGAAGACCTTTGAACGGAATTATTGAATTATGGTACTTTTAGCTGGTCTGTCGAACAAATCCTCTGTCTCAAGTATTACTTGATGAAAAAAGCTTCCATTCCCTTCGAATGTCAGTAGCTGCGATGTGCAGGTGAAGACGTCATGTTCGGTAACGTTGGGTGAACCTTCTCAGCTAAAATCTTCATTGACATCACTGATTGATTATTTGGGCTTAAGGGCGCGCCGACTACACGGTCATTTGGCGCCCATCATTGACATCACTGAAGTATGTCAGTTATATGCTGATACATATTCCTTTGTATGGTTGTTCTCAATTGCTTGCCGAGTTGCTCGTCAGCACGCGATGCTTGGTCGCAATCGGACAGCACATTATCGACTTATCTGAGGTTTCAAATTTGGTGATTATCATGATCAACATCAGAGCCAAGCTACATGACCAAGTAGTCGATGCGCTTTAAAGCCCCCCACCCCACCCAACAACAGAGTCAATAATCCGCAGATTCGATGACACTACGCAATGGCCATCTTCACCGTCAAAGCTGATGATCACCTCCGCGGATCCACAGCGGATCCACAGCAGGGCGATTCGTTGACCGACATTTCCCGCTGCCACAGGAGGGAGAGCTGTCGGCCGACCTCTACAACTTCCACGAGGCGGTGTCACACCTGCAGGAGATGGAGGAGGAGGTGCTGGACATGCACAAGGCCGCCATCGAGTTGTCGCCGCGCTGGCAGCAGATGGACATGTCGCTGCTTAACATGACCAACGAAGTGGACTACGACGTCGACGGTAGGCGGTCGGACTGGCGTGAAGTCGATGGGCACGTGGTGTGCGATGCGGATGTTGGCTGTGGATGGGTAGTTGCCTCTCGTGCTAATCGGGGTAGATGGCTGAGTGGGTCATGCACCAGACCGTGTTCGGACAGACACGTGTGGTGATGGCGGGGGAGGAAAACGCGGCATGGAATGATGATGTCCATGTGTTTCTCGTCATCTTCAGAAAGGCTTCATTTCTTCTTCCAAGTTATCGTTGTTTTAAAATTGTCAGCGGCATACTCTTAGATCTCGTTGGTATGAGCGTTTCTAATGGGTATTGAACGATAATTGTGTGTGTCTAAGTGATCAAATGACCTGATCTTCCCTCGGGTGGTGCTGATGTTTGGAGTGGTGAGTTGGTCTGCCCGGATCTCTGAGACCATCTGTCGCCAGGCAAGCATCACGCGAAAGGACGAACACCGTTTTGATGGTAGTATATCTAATGAGCTGTCCTGGAGTTTTAGCAAGTTCAGATCCATAATTTGTAAAGGAAGAAAAGCATGGAAGCTTGCCTTGCCCACCTCAAATTAGTACTCGCTTTGTATTGGGTCGCATCACATGTGCAGTGTGAATAGATATAGCGGTGTAGGTTTGACAGTGTAGTTCATGTTTCTTGCCTTGACACTTGCGTGGTACACTGTTAAGATGTTCCATGTGCCTCTGCAGCATACGTCCAGCAACTGGAAGACCTACTGGACGAGAAGGTGGACGTTCTCAACAAGTTCAAGCAGAAGGTGGCGCTATACCGTTCCCAGTTGGCGGAGGAAGAGAAAATCTCGCGCAACATCAAGCCGAATTTTCGGCAATAAACTTACCGGGCAATGCGGGAGACCGCATTACTGAACAGCTCGCTTGTCGGGTGCCCGTGTAGCAGTGGAATATGAACGTGCGAGTCAGTGTGCACTGAACTCGCGAGTCCGCCGTCGAATGTGGACCGACCAGTGAAAAGACAACCGCCCGTCCGTCGGATGTGGCGCTAACTTATTTCCGGCAGCTACCGGGCGCCGACCCGACCCGACCCGACCCGACCGTGACGTTACCGCGTGGCATGCAAGGGCGCGGTGGTCGACGGTGCAGTCAGTGCGCCGCCTCGTGGCGGTGTCAAGCTGACGGCGCATGGTGATAATCGACTGTCTGTGCCTGGGGGGACCACCTGCGCGTCAGCTCGGCGTCGAGCTCGCCCGACAGTGCGGGCGCCGTGCGCATCCGGTCAACCTGCAGCTGGACGCGACGAGACTTGGGGCCGACACGGGCGCGCGTCGTGTCGGTCGCGGCCGTGATGGCCGCCGCCGTGTGCGCTCCTGTGATCTGAGTAGTGCCGGCTCGTCCCGACCCGACCCGACCCGACCCGACTCGACTCGCAACGAGCGGGTGGACCGGTCGGGTTGCGCTATCTGGCCGCGATGCCGGCACCGCCTCCGCCTTCTGTGACGCCCTCCATTTCGGCCCGCCTCGCCGCTGCACCCGCACGCATCCACGCCTGGTGGTGGTGCGTCAGTGCGGCAGCGCGTGTGTGCCGACCAGTCAGCACACGTCACAGCATTTATTGGTAGGGAGCAACACCAGTTTTGTTTTTGGCCGCGGCTCCTCCGTTTGGAAGAGCCGGTTTTAATCTGTTTCACAACTGTTGTCCGGTTGAGTGTTGTCAATACATCTATAGCCTTGATCCAAGTGTTTCGGTGGTGTAGTTAGTTAATGCAACAGAGCTGCTTCAAACAGTCCTTAATGCAAAAGTGAAGATATACTCAGACTTAGCGTCTGTTGCATGGTCCTCTTTTACACGTTTTGATTGGTATAAGCGCTTTCGTTTCGTTGACATGCTTTTGAATCTCGCCTTTTGGCATCATTCTCAACTCACTAAGCGTGATTGGTATTTATAATTGAAAACGTTTGCTGTTTCTCAGTATTGTCCGGACTACATGCAAGAAACTGCGGTCATTTTATGGAATTAGCCGCGATTGAGGTCGCGGTGAATTCCATGGACAAGCAGTGAGTTAGTGGCAACAACATGGCATCCAACAAATAGTAATTGCTTCTATTGTCACCTGCATGAACACCCCGAGTGGGGACGAATAGTCTAGGGGTAAGGTGCCGGTTCCAGACCGAAAGGTTGTGTGTTCGAATCTCACCTGTCGTTACTCTTCACCCACGACCAATCGGCGTAAGAGATTGGCGACGCCATATGACGGTGTTAAAATAATGGTTTTTCGTTTGGTGTGATGTCGAAACGAGCACAGTAGGACGTCTAAATTCGCCATAGAAACTATGTCCCTTAGCATAGGTTATAAGTTCTTGAAACACAATTTTGATCTAACAGCAATCTCCTACATGCGCCTTTTTCCTTTGTTTTGAGATACCTAATTTACGGGCAACTATTTTAGTGATAATGACAAAATACCTGTCCTTATCAATTGATATTGTACAACAGACCTCATAGGTAATCCTGGATTTGTGCTAAGAGATGTTCGTGCATCACAATCTGTAATGACAAGCATCAGTATGATATTTATCAACAAGATACTGTTAGAAATTAGGTATGAAGACCTCATAACCACTCAACACGAAGCACGATGTCGATACTCAGTTGGGAGGGATGTCAATTCAGTGTTCAGAAAGTGGTATATTCTACCCTATTTCACGAATAATTTATCACTGCCATATGACCAACAAATAAGCAGTGGACACGTCGTGAGGCCAATAACCACCAACCAACCAGTCAGGCTTTGTTGGTCATGTATTTATGCCGTAGATGTACATTGCACAGCGAGAGACAAGTCCTGACACTGCTGCAGTGGCACTTGGCTGCTGGTTACGACCAGCGTGAAAATATACCTGGCAGCAACAGGAGTCACACAGGATGGCGCCACACGTTGGTGCCAGGCTCAACACGGGTAAATATTCGCTAGTACAAACATATTAACCATGCCACCTCGCCCATGTCAACATGATCCCGTTACGACTATGTACAAAGCGGCCCCTCCTGTTTGGCTATCTGCCGGCGTGCTAATGTGCCAGCATCTTGACCTCGTTTCGCATTCAGCTCCGATTCATTCCCAACTCAAATATCATACCAGCTTCACTCAAACAGCAGCGGATAACAAGTGAAATATCATAACCTGACATCAGCACTGACAGGAAGCGCCGGCACGTTCTGGGGGTTTGGAGCGGATGCTGTCTCGCTGAAGTGAAGGCGTTTGAAGTGAACGCTGAAGCGAGTCGCCGTTGTGGTCTCGTCGGCTGAACAAACTAAGGCGGTTCCGTGGCCAGTGGTGAGGTCACTGACCTCCGGAGAGTGGGACCGCTGACCAGCACCGTCGCCGCTCGGCCACGGGGTCGTCACCTCCCTGCGTCGCTCTGCGGCTGCTCGGTCGCGGTCGAGGTCGGCCGCGAACCTTCGGCCGTGGAACGTGATGCCGTACCACGACAGTCTTCACCAGCACTAGCCAATAGTGTGTGACCTCTCGTACTCGGGCAATATCAGCACAGCCTGGAGTCATCGAGAGCGGAACATACGTCCCTCAGTCTGCCCAACACTCAACAATACGCTGATGGCCGCTGCACGGAAATGCACCGACAAAAACTTGGCCCAATCGCTATCAGCGGCGACGCCCGCGAGTCTAGCGCCCCTGGCGGGCCGGTGCCGCACTACGAATGCTT
>JAOTOM010005059.1:450000-555000 GCA_034440615.1 Ashinkailepas kermadecensis
GTCCCGTCTAACCCAGGCACAAGCAACCGATCCACTCTGATCCCCGTCGTAGAGGCAAAACAGTGTTTCCCCGGGGTCATAAAATTGCAGATCACCTGAATAAAAAGCTGAATAAAAACACGGGTTCCATACTTTTAAACCATTTCGGGTTATGATTTGTGTTGTACCAGTGGCCATTGCTATTGCTGGCTATTGCTTTAGAAGAAGCATTTTATTCAGCTGCAGGCAGCTGCAGGCAACCAAAGCACAATGAAGATGATCCATCCAACACTAGCATGGAGGAAGGGAGAAGTCATGTTTGCTGTTTTATACTACTCAATGCTATTCAATAGCTGCACAACCTTTTAAAAGATAGCATACGTTTAAGGACAAATCAGACAAGCAAGCGGGTCAACTCGTTGGCCACGCCCTCGACCATGGTGGCACTGACTGGGACCCGCCCGATGGGTCCGGGGCGGGACCACCGGCGGGTCCATACATCCGATTCAGATGTCACCTGATACAGAAAATGGGATAGTTCAGGAAGATACTGTATGTTCCAGAAGTTTACCAATTTTCCAAATGGGGTCAGACTCAACAAAAAAAGTGCCAGCTGTGGTCCAGACTCAGTGACTCCAGCGATGGCGACGCCTAAGGATGTGGAGGACGCGTCTCGGACATTGTACGGCAGCTATGCAAAGACTCACGGATGGGTCAAAGATGGATGCGAGATTGAATGCGGGATTGGATGGGTCAAAGACGGATGCCGGGATTGGATGGCTTAAATACGGATGCAAGTATTTTACGCGCCTTTGTAAGCCACTCGGCTATCCGATCCTTCACGCCACCAAAACTTGTACCCTTTGCACATCTGAGCTGGTGGCAATTTATAAAGCGCTGGCCTACATAGAGTATGGGGATGAGGAGCACCATACCACTTTATCCGACTCGTTGAGCAGCCTTTTCGCACTTGGGGCTTTAATACCACAAACCCTTTAGTAGAGCATTTTGTTCGTCGCCTCACTGCATTGAATACGATAGGGAAAGTCGTCCACTTCTATTGAATTATAAGCCACGACGGTACCGCAGACAATGAACAAACAGACAGTGATGCGAAGTGCCAGAAGAGCGGCACGTAGGCTCCATTGGGCCGAACATTCCCATTCCCTGCAGGGACTACTACCAAGGAATTCAGGCTTTTCTGGCGAGGAAATGACAAGCGAGCTGGGACATTGAAACAAATTACGGGCAATTCAGCTTCACTCTCTCGCTCTCTCGCTCTCTCGCTCTCGCTCTCGCTCTCTCGCTCTCGCTCTCGCTCTTCTCGCTCTCGCTCTCGCTCTCTCGGCCGGTGACCTGTGTGCTCGTGCAGGGCAAGGCGAGACGATGTAACGCTGCGTCGTCTAAGGATAGATCATGCGTATGCCACCCATGGTTGCGTACTCAATGGCAAGAATAAGCTTATATGTGATGTAGTGCAAGCAGTTCGTCACATTTGATCTGATGTCCAAGGTTTGCTCTGGGGCGTTAACGTCCTTTCGGGAATGGCCCGGCTCACCGTCTCTCAGCAGTCTTAAGTGATAATCACAGATATTATGATCCGCAAAACTATTCACCTTCCTTTCTGACATGAAATTGTGTAATATCTATTCGTGACGGTAACATCAATGTTACCATGTACCAAAAAGGATACGCATAGTACAGTTGCCGTTGTCTCGTCATGTTTTGATAATTTTGCTGATATGGGTGCTAAATGACCTTAGTCGGTAGTCCCGTAAATCCAAATAATAATTCAACAACGTACAGCCGGCCGATCCGCGACCGACTCATAAACCGCAATATCTTGGCATCGGTCGCTTCACTGCAACAAATTGGAGAGCTGGAGGCCACAATTCCATCTGGTCAACATCTGCGTACAATGACACCTATCTAGTATCTGTGATGGTTCCCAGCAGCCCAAACAATACTCAGATCTTGTGATTTAGTTGGCTGATATTCAGACCAGGGCAGTTCCTGCACCACCAGGCGAGACCAATGTCCCAACAGCAGCTAGTCAGATCTTCCACACACAGAAGCATGTCTATTTTTACTTCTTAGGTCATGACTCATGCATAGGTAGTGCGGAGTGCAGTCACAAATGCACACACTCACCCATGTACAGGTAGAAGGAGGTCTCGGTGTCCTTCGGATGAGTGCCAGCCATCTTGTACGCTGGCACAATGAGCAGCAGACACTGCAGTATCGAGCCAGGTAGACTGCATGTAAGCTGTAACAATACAAATGTTCAACACCGGCGAACTTCATAGCGATTCATTGTTCGACACAAGTCCTGTATAATAGCTGCAACAGTACAAACGCTCGACCACACCGGCAGACTTCATGGCGGCTCACTGTTCGACACAAGTCCTGTATAATAGCTGCACGCTGACATAAGTATGTCGGGGTCGTGCTGTATAGTTCTGTTCCCTGGGCGGTAGGATGTCTGTGGAGACTCTCTTAAATGACTAAATGTTGAGAGTTCTGATATCTCCGATTTTCGTCCTCTCCTGTATACCGCAATTAGCGCAATCGGCAACATTATTTTAGAAGTGTCAGACCTGAGAGGTGGTAGTATTTGGTGATTGTATTAACCCGCGCACGTCCGGGGGGGGCAGATATCTGCCCCCCCCCTGCGGTTTTTCCTACTTTGCCGCCATACTAATCGGGTTAGCATGGCCAAACCTCGCATGGCTGCTCATTGGTCTTTTCCGCATATCCTCAGAAATTTTTGACCCTGGGTCATCTCAAGTCAGGTCACCAGGTCAGGCGAAGTGACCTAACGTCCCTCCGAGTTCTAGGTGGTATCACTCCCACAATAATTGGGCGATTGATTTCAAACTTATATCACGTCATGATCTTATTAGGGTCTATAATATGTATATCACGGTTTTTTTGTAGCGTTGACCTGAGGTCAGGTCGTGGCCATGGCTTGCCCATTATAGGCCTATGGAAAAATATGCAAATGTTTCCTGGTTACATATTTGCTCTCGGAATGACCTCCAACCGTTATGGCGTGTAGTTGGAAGCTATTTGCAATGCTATCGCTGACATTTTTGCTCAGTGGCCCCACCAAGGTCAGCTGAGGTCACCTGAAATCACTAGCACATTTATGCGCATTATATCGCAATGCATTGAGCTAGAAGGCTGAAATTACCGTCATTGTGCTTGTATCTCCAAGACGTGTCGATTGATATATTACATGACCTCCCTACTCTACCCCATGACCTTGACCTGAGGTCATTGTTTCGGTGACCCATCTGTTGACCTGACCTTAAATTACACAGCGTATGTCGATAGCACATTTCAAGGGCTGTCGAATAACATTTGCAGTTTGTTTCTATCTGTTACAGGTCCTGAGATATGTGCCAATATCTGAGGGTCCCACCCGATCCGGTCGAATTTGACATATGATGACCCAGTGACCTAAATATTGACCTGAGCGAGAAAATGACCGAAATACTTTCGATAGAGCTTGTCACCATCTATCCAAAGCCGTTTTCCGTTTGCCGCTACCTAGCATAGTTCTCGAGATCTTAGGGGGGCAGACATCTGCCCCCCCCCGGACATGCGAAGTTGGCGCGGACCGCCGGACGTGCGAGTGTTAATAAGGGACTGCTTATCGAGGTGTTCACACACATCGACTGCGCATGGTTTTATGTAGTACTCATACTGAACGATATATAGCATTATAACAAACTCATACGGTGAGCCACATATTTTGAAAGTTCAGCAAGCCATACTCTGAAATGGATAACAAGACAAAATCGCTGAATGGAGATATTGAAACACTGAATCTGGAGTGAGCCTCGTGAGGAAAAACAGAAGGACGAACGCAAATTCAGACGATCTCGAATAAAAGCTAGACGCGAGTTGAATGGAGTGTAATGGCGATGTAGTGGTGAGTTCATTGGTCCAGTAACCGAAGTGCCGAGTGTCTGATTAAAGGTTCTATTAATGGATGAAACTGAGTCACTGCACGACTGTCCCGACACCGTTGGCTGAGTTGTAGCCAGGCTGTGACCGGGGCGATATGCTAGCCACTGCACGGCTGTGGTGGATCATGGCAGCACTGTGACCGGCACTGTCCCGACACCGTCGGCTGGGTCGTAGCCAGGCTGTGACCAGGGCGGTGTCGCACCTTGCTGAAGACCAGACTTGGCCGCGAGTAGAGCCGGTCCCAGACGTCTCGTGTGGTGGCGTCCTTCTCCTGCCACACATCGCTGATGCTGAGCAGCAGCAGCGGCCACAGCGCCAGCGCCATCATCGTGTAGTGGAAGCCCAGCCGGTCCGGCACGTTCTCCTGAGAGGGTGGCTCGGTCAGCGGCGGCGGTACTCGCGGGTGGTTCGGTCAGCGGCGGCGGTACTCGCGGGTGGCTCGGTCAGCGGCGGCGGTACTCGCGGGTGGCTCGTGGTGGACGTCATTCAACAGTCTCTACATCGTTCGCCGCTCAAATCGCTACGTCCGAGAACGCAGAACGGCTTCGGACCGTTGTCTTTCGAATATTTAGTAGCGGGGTAAGCATGGCCTGGTAAGACTATAAATATATATATATATATATATATATATATATATATATATATATATATATACATGTATGAGTGTGATGGACTAACGTACCAAAAATATGAACACAATCAACAATATCTGATTATATAACCATAGTGACTTGAATGCTGCTGATAGCGTAGCGTCATAGTCGACCGAATCGATCCTCGTGTTCTGAAGTTGGTGAAGGAGCCACTGCATTGGTGAAGGAGCCATCGCATCTGTGACTGAATACGTGCACGTGCTCTGTGAAGCTTTATGGATCACGATCGGTGCGAATGCTCCCGGATCACTAAAGTCGGTAGATCTATGTTGAATCAATTGTCGGTGATCCATGAATCACCGACATTTGACTTGACGATGCCTGGAGACATCGTCAAATTCGGCCACCGAATAAAATGATGGTTAAATTAAATAATGTTGAAGTTTAGTAATGGCGTGAGGTTGGACGCCTTACATAGACCAAAACTAACAGATGGCTGGAGGAAGCTTTAAAATATATACACATGAACCTGAGAAGCGAAGTGTGTACCGCTGACCTGATCTTTGTGGTCTCCGCGGAGGTCGTAGAAGATGGCGCCCACTATGACGGACATGAGGCAGGCGAGCGTCATCGAGGTGGCCCAGCTGATCAGGTTGTACGGGAACGTGTACACCATGGCCCGGCTAAAAACCGCACAGAGGTTAAAACAACATCGTCCCCCAGACTCAGAAGTGACTGGTCATTGCGAGCGGCATGCTTAGCTTTCGGCACACGAGGCGATATTTCCTACGCTTGGTATCTGTCTCAGCACTGAAAACAACTTGCCGCCACAAATGTACGCTTTCCGAAAGAAAAATCAGCGTAGCAGGTACGGCTATATAGTGATTAAGCACTTGAACAGCTAGAATCCTGCTCAACCATCAAAGCATTATCAGCAGTTCATCTTGCAAAATCGATGTTGATGGGCCTGAGTGCACGTTCAGGCTCGCTGCTCCCCCTCCCCCTTCCCCAGCAGCCTCGGCGTTTGCGTACCATGCGCGTTTGAGCGCTTACGCCACGAGGCTTGCTCGACTCATGAGAGTCCCGACACTCTGGAGCAAAAACCTGCCAGCTCACCATTCAGGGTACGGGACAGTGTCGGAGGTGCAAGATAGGTTAGAAGATAAAACAGTAGGCTGGATAGAACGATCCATGTTCTACACGTTACGCACGACACTTCTACTTCGCTACCAGATCGATGGTCGCTAGTTTTGCACCGGTGCGTCCCGATGCAAACAAAAATCCAACTCAGCCACAGTGCTGTTCTAACGGCCCATAAGAGTTTGAAGATTCGGCAGGTGGCTGGTGTGACACGTGTGACAGGACGTTCTCTGCCCTGCCTGACCGCTTAGAACGGTCTATAAGAGTTGGAAGAGCTGACAGATGACCGGTGTGACGCGTGTGATAGGACGTTCTCTGCCCTGCCTGGCCGCTTAGAACGGTCTTAGGTTGCGAGGGTGTCTCTCCGCTTAGAACGGTCTATAAGAGTTGGAAGAGCTGACAGATGACCGGTGTGACACGTGTGACAGGACGTTCTCTGCTCTGCCTGACCGCTTAGAACGGTCTATAAGAGTTGGAAGAGCTGGCAGATGACTGGTGTGACACGTGTGACAGGACGTTCTCTGCTCTGCCTGACCGCTTAGAACGGTCTATAAGAGTTGGAAGAGCTGGCAGATGACCGGTGTGACACGTGTGACAGGACGTTCTCTGCCCTGCCTGACCGCTTAGAACGGTCTATAAGAGTTGGAAGAGCTGGCAGATGACCGGTGTGACACGTGTGACAGGACGTTCTCTGCCCTGCCTGACCGCTTAGAACGGTCTATAAGAGTTGGAAGAGCTGGCAGATGACCGGTGTGACACGTGTGGCAGGACGTTCTCTGCCCTGCCTGACCGCTTAGAAACGTCCATGGGAGTCAGAAGAATTGACAGGTGGCTGGTGCGACACGTGTGACAGGACGTGCCTGCCTGACCTGCCTGACCGCCGTGTGACAGGACGTTATCCGCCCTGGCTGACCGCTCAGAAGAACATGCATGTCTGTAGAACCAGAAAAACCACCAGACCACATTTGGCAGCACATGCATGCAGTTATACGGTGCCAATGCCCGCACACTCATATTATCATTTGACGGGAACGCGGACACAGATGACATATTTCACCGTGAGGTGTGCTCCCAGGTCCAGAGAATATGGTGTGGCGTGGATGGAGCTACCATTTGCAGAGTTTGTCAGCCTGACAACGTTTCGCTCCCCTGCCGACACCGCCACTGCAGACGGTACTGCGGACTCGACGCTACTGCAGACTGGAACGGAGCGGTGCTCACATCCAGAGGGCGAGTATCTGGACACAGCAGTTGGCGCGGCGGATCTTCGGCGGCAGCAGTCCGGGCGGACCCGGGTCCAGCAGCGGCTCCTGCCGCCTCTGGAACGTTCTGGCCAGCTCCGTCACCCGCTGGGACGACTCCAACGTCGCCTCCGGGGACAGGTCGTCCAAGGTCACCAGGTCAACTGCCGGCGTACAGCACTGCCGTAACGGCGGTAGATGGTGGGAGCAGTTCCTCACAGGTATGTTGTCGCTTGTGTTCATCTGCCATTTTGCCATATTCAGTAGCTGAGCAACCCGTTAGCAGATTTTCTAAATGACTTTATTATATATATATATATATATATATATATATATATATATATATATATATATATATATATATATATATATGTTCACGTAGTGATCAACGTCAGGTGTAGGGTTTGTCAATTTTCTCTACAAAAGTAAAGCATTGACGCCATCCTAGTTAATACAACAACCAGATTGGAAAGTTTATGCAGCATTTACCTTTTGTGATGTCTTGGTCCCTCCCAAACCACACCCATTGCACTACCCATTGCACATGTTGTGGCTCGACACTTGAACACTCCACTCACGATAGTAGTCCGAAGGGTTCTTGTAAGCTGGACATGGGTAGTCGATGAAGGCGAAGTAGGGCAGCATCTCGCGCCGCTTGCCGCTGTAGATGACCTTCCGGCCGGAGATGAGCACCACCTTGCTGAGCATGGTGAAGATTTCGTAGGTGGGCGGCTGCAGGGTCAGCAGCACGATGCGGCCGCGCGCCGACCACTGTCGCAGGTACTCCACCAGGAAGAAGGTGTCGAAGATGTCCATCTCGCGCGTGGGCTGGTCCAGCAGGATGATGTCCGTGTCCAGACAGAGGTGGCACGCCACGCTGAGGCGACGCTTCTCCGACACGGTCAGGTCCTTTACGCCGGTGTGCTTCACCTGACCCAGCCCCAGGTCTTCGATCAATGCGTTGATCTGTGGACAAGGTAACGGCATGATTAATGCTGACCGTGCACAGTGCCTCTGCAACGCTCACTAACATCTTACTCCCTTCCGTCAGTCAAGGGGTGAACATATGCTTCCCAGTCCCCTGAAATCTTGCGAGACCCTTTCCACAAACGGCTAAGCCAGCTCAGGAGGCCCTCCTACACCGGCAAGGATGTCACGAGGGTACGAGACTAGGCCCGTACGTCAATGCAGGAGGCTCACATTTGATAGAGCATGTAACCGAATGCAAGGGGCCCACTTCACCAAATACAAACTTTTAGAGAGACTCCCATGAAATGATACGGTGACCCAAAGGTGGGACAGAACACCCATAATATGACAGAGGAGGCCCCGGGATGTAAGGTGAGGTACCCAAAACGGACAAGGAGAACTCCAGGATATGCAACGAGGCTCCTAAGGCGGCACATGTTTCCAATTATATGAAGCAGGAGGCCCGGTACGCAATGGTAGGCCCCAAAAGGGTAGGGAGGACGCCAGGAATAAAACGAGGCCCCTGCGATGGTACAGGAGGCCCTAATATGAAATAGGCCCTCCAGACCTATGTGGAGGCCCTCTGGACGTACAGTAAGACCCCGAGAAGGAAGACCCCAAAGAGGAAGAGAAGGAGGCTCCATGAAACAAGATGAAGCCCTTAATAAAGCGCGAATGACTCCGAACTTGAAGGATGAGGGCCAAGATGCAATAGTTGGCCCCAGGAAGTGAGAGAAAGTCTCTAAGATCATATAAGAGATCACCCAGATGCAAGGGGAGGTCTCCCAAAACGGGGAAGGACGCACCAGGAAATGAGAGAAGGCGCCCAATCCATGGCTATGCAAAGGAGGCCTAAATTAGGGGCATCAAAAGGCTCCTTTTCAAAAAGTGGTTCCTGATTTGAAAAGGGGGTTCCAGTATGGGAGGACGCAAGGGAACTTGAAGGCTTTGTGACGCAAGGGTAGCGCCCAGGAAAAAGGAATCCGCAGGAAACTAAAAGCAGACAGGCGAGAAGGCCTTTGTGAAGTGAAAAGACGCCCCTAAAACGGCACAACAGATGGTGCTACAAGGAAATAACAAGAGGCGACTGGAGCTGCCCCCCTCCCCCGCCTCTGTCCTGTGGTTACACCCCTGTCGTAAGGTGCAGTCCCTGTGCATGTCCACATGCATCCCGTAAAGCCACCTTGCGAGCGATCCTAAGCAGAAGAAATATGTTGATGCAGATGGAATTGTTTTTTGCTGAATAAAAATGTGAACCACAAAGATGGCGACCGATATTCCGGGAGTAGAGGTGCCGTGAAATAAGCGATAAATAAGGTCATCATTACACTCCTTATTCGACAAGATCACAGGGGGACCCCTTGAGCACCAGGACACCATCGAAGCTTCTCCTGGAAAAAAAATTGAATGCTCCGCCCCTAAATGCACGATAACTCGATGACATCCGTCTCCAAAATGCTACGTATGATGAGGCACCGAAGAACTGATACTCCTGATGCGGGTATCAAAAGCGCACATCACCTTGGGAACTCATTATGTGTGCTAAAACATGGAACCACGCGCTTTATTGCAGGTCAAAGACTAGAGTCATACCAGATATAATCAATTGAAAGAACGTGAAGGCGGACGTAGTGATGGAGTACACATCTGGAGTCTGGACACCAGGCGTGACGTCAGACATGCCGTGGTGCATGACCGGACCATCGCAGCGACCGTCGGCCGATCCCGGCAGCGGCCGCCATGACCGGACCATCGCAGCGACCGTCGGCCGATCCCGGCAGCGGCCGCCATGACCGGACCATCGCAGCGACCGTCGGCCGATCCCGGCAGCGGCCGCCATGACCGGACCATCGCCGCGACCGCCGGCCGATCCCGGCAGCGGCCGCCATGACCGGACCATCGCAGCGACCGTCGGTCGATCCCGGCAGCGGCCGCCATGACCGGACCATCGCCGCGACCGCCGGCCGATCCCGGCAGCGGCCGCCATGACCGGACCATCGCAGCGACCGTCGGCCGATCCCGGCAGCGGCCGCCATGACCGGACCATCGCAGCGACCGTCGGCCGATCCCGGCAGCGGCCGCCATGACCGGACCATGGCAGCGACCGTCGGCCGATCCCGGCAGCGGCCGCCATGACCGGACCATCGCAGCGACCGTCGGCCGATCCCGGCAGCGGCCGCCATGACCGGACCATCGCAGCGACCGTCGGCCGATCCCGGCAGCGGCCGCCATGACCGGACCATCGCAGCGACCGTCGGCCGATCCCGGCAGCGGCCGCCATGACCGGACCATCGCAGCGACCGTCGGCCGATCCCGGCAGCGGCCGCCATGACCGGACCATCGCAGCGACCGTCGGCCGATCCCGGCAGCGGCCGCCATGACCGGACCATCGCAGCGACCGTCGGCCCATCCCGGCAGCGGCCGCCGCACCGCCTCACCTTCTGCTTGACGTTGAAGCCCCTGGTCACGTGGCCGGGCTCCTGCAGGAAGGCGTGAAACAGCATCGTCTGTCGCACCGACATGTTCGGACTGAAGGCGCACTCCTGCTGCACGTAGGCGACGCGGCGCGCCAGCCGGGCCGGCTCCACCTGGCACCCGTTCAGCACCAAGTCGCCGCTGATCTTCATGTCGAACCGACCGCCACAGGCCGCCAGCGCGTCCAGGATTGCCGTGCCCTCCCGCTCTGGGGGCAGAGGTGGGCGGGTTTAAGCTGGGCCAGACAGCGCGGTAGTGTGTGGTCAGGATTAAAGCGGGGTTGGCAAGCTTCGGCGGTAGGCCGAAGGTGATGATGTGGTTCTTATTTAGGGTGAGTGAGAAGTTTCGTGCCCGAAGCTAAGCTAACAACTCCGTGCCTCTCGTCTTCTGGAGAAATGTACTCCCTCTTGATCCCTTGGAATGACAGTTTCTCCTTAGTGCCACGATGTAATTGGATTCTGCATGTGCTGCAATATGCGTGCTACTTGCCCACGTGGCGCTAGTCACAGACATCATTTGAAGCTGTAACTGTGTCCGCTGACTCCGTCCAGCAGATGTTGTCTGCTTTAATATGTTATCACCTTTCTGTAGCGTACTGTAGTTCCTCCCTCTTGCCCAGTGTGATATCTCCCTGTCATCCGCTGACTCGTCGTTGCCCTCATCTGCTGTGGTCTCCATGTCTCCCATTGTGTTTCCTTCCCCTCACCTGCAATCTCTCCGTCCCGCTGTGTTCCTCTTATCTCATATGCCGTAGTCATCACGCTCAGCAGGTTGTCTGTCTGTCTGTCTGTCTGTCTGTGCCGCTGTGCTCCTCTCCCTCACCTGCCATAGTCATCACGCCCACCAGGTCACCTGTAAGTATGTCTGTCTGTCTGCTTGCCTGTCTCTCTGTCTGTCTGTTCCGCTGTGCTCCTCTCCCTCACCTGCCGTAGTCATCACGCCCACCAGGTCACCACCGCGCGCCTCGAAGGTTGCGCCCTCCACTAGGCGGCACCAGGCGCCGTCGAGGCGCCGCTCGCAGTGCAGGTCGCGCACCTGCAGGTGCGGCTGCTTGGCGTCGCCCGCCGACTGGTCCTTGGGGAACAGCTTGTCGTTGAGCATAGGCGGCTCCTTGCCGTAGCCGGCGCCGTCGTGGCGGCGCGAGAAGCCGGCGCTGCCGACGACGGCGGCGCCGCGCGACAGGTGCGAGCCGAACGACAGGTGCGAGCCGGCGCGGCTGCGCTGGCTGGGCAGCCGCCGCCGCTCCAGCTGCTGCACGTACACGCTCTGGCCAGCCAGCTCGGACTGCGCGTCCGGCGAGCGCACGCCGCGCGAGTACACCGACTCGGCCGACAGCAGGTTCGCCTCGCTGCTGGAGCGCTGGCCGCGCCGGCCGCCACGCAGCACCGAGTCGCCGAAGGCGCGCGGCGGCGGGGCGCCGCTGCCGCCGCCGCCGCGCAGGTCCGGGTTGGACTTGGCGCGCCGGTAGCGAGCGCCCGGCGAGCCGTCCTCGCTCGAGTCGTAGCCGGAGCTGGCGTCGGCGCGCGCCGGCGGGAACACGCGCGGCAGGCCGTACTTGAGGTACGTGTACATGTTGGCGCCCAGCTCCGAGCGCGGCCCGTACTTGGGGTGCTGCAGGATCGACTGGACTGTCGTCTCGCGCAGCTGGAAGTTGCCGTACGGCAGCGGCGACTTGTCGCTGCTGCCCAGCGCCGAGTCTGTGAACTCTGAGTTCAGGTTCTGCCGGTAGATGGACCAGGCGTGCAGCTCGTCCGAGGTGGGCCGGTGCGTCAGGTTGCGGTTGGAGCCCGACTGGCTGGCCGGCGCCTGTCGGTACTTGCGTCGCATGGCGCCGAGTTCCCACGCCTCTGGTCCGCCCGCTCTGCCGGTGGATGGCGCCGTGTAAGTGGGGCACGTTCGGTCTCAGCTGATCGACGACAGACGCCATGAGAGTGAGCGCGTGAATGGGCGGGCAGATGGACCGGTGTTCACATCTGGTGATCGAGCACTCCGACAAATCACGTGCAGTCGAAGTGAAGCTGATCTAAATCGTGCATTCGCGATGAGTTTGGTGTTTTGTGATTTCAAAGTGAAAGTCATGCAAGTTTTCTGTACTCATTGCCGTCAGCATATTGTCATCACGCAGGCAATAATTAACAGGGAATAAAGCAAGATATACAAACGCATTATTTCGTCTAGATTATCAGAATTTGGTGTGACGATTAATCACAAGGGACAATTGCGCATTTCGATCCAGCTCAAGACTTAAGCACACCGTGTGATGGATTTGAATATAGTAAATCCATGTATACTGTGTTTGTTTTGTCTTATCATTATAAAGGTAAGTGTCAGGTGGGAGTTCAGAAGCAGAGTGCTAACCAGCGGTGCTCTGACATCCTTTGATTTTGCAAGTCACGGTAGTTTTGTGAGATTCAGCATGGGATGCACAAGTACGCCACCTTGGGTTTTGTATTATGGAAAATCCGAATGAGGAACCAAGTAATGTTGCATTGGGAAGTAATTGTATTACGCAGAAAAAAACCGGAAGCAGCGATGCATATATTGAATACATGTGGGCAAAGTGAAGACAGTGTTTCTCAATGAATATCAGGTAATAATGATCGACAAATATCGATTTGGCAAAATATCTATCAGATATGACTAAGTTGTGTTCTCCATTTCTCCAACTATCCCACGGTATCAAAATGTTTCACGATTATTTTATTGGGAATCGGACATGTTAGGATTATAACATAACCTTGGTAAATGTTTGTAACACGGAAATATTTGTAGAATCAAATTTCCAGCAAGCAATACGTATTGAGCGGCCAGCGAACAAACATGAGGCTGAAAATAACATATATATTTATATATATATATATATATATATATATACATATATATATATATATATTATTTTGTATATTTTATATTATATGTATATATAAATATATATATATATATTTATATATATATATATATATATATGTACATATACATATAAATATGCAAATACATATACTTATATGCATATAGATATCATATATCGCCGATGAGTATGCACCATAGACGTTTCAGCAGGAAACGCGATGCCATTCCCACCCTCCAACCGGTGTTATCTGCTGGTAAGATATTCCATCTCCCCTATACTTGTCGCACTTTAAATGTCGCATGCAAATGAAACGTGTCGACATTATTGCGACAGAACAAGAGATCACCTCTGCTTGGGTAGCCCATTGCCCATTTGTGCCCATGGGCGTCCGGCCAGCCGCCAGTGACCGGTGACGACAGAGGCGCCGCCGGACAGGGAGGAGCGCTCCTTGTCGGTCGGTGACACCGCTATCCGACCGCCGTCCGCGGACGACAAACGGGACGATAACGCGGGACAAACGGGACGATAACGCGGGACAAACGGGACGATAACGCGGGACAAACGGGACGATAACGCGGGACAAACGGGACGATAACGCGGGACAAACGGGACGATAACGCGGGACAAACGGGACGATAACGCGGGACAAACGGGACGATAACGCGGGACAAACGGGACGATAACGCGGGACAAACGGGACGATAACGCGGGACAAACGACGTAAACGGGACGATAACGCGGGACAAACGGGACGATAACGCGGGACAAACGGGACGATAACGCGGGACAAACGGGACGATAACGCGGGACAAACGGGACGATAACGCGGGACAAACGGGACGATAACATTGCCGGCCGGTGATGTCGGAGACAACTGTTAATGACTCCAGCGGTGGGTCTTGTGTTAGAAGTGGTCTCCATTAGCCGGCCGGTCATTGTTCGCTCGACTTGCCTATCTTCAGAGATAGACTGTAGCTCCGGTTACTACTGGTAACGACCTGGTCTTCAAACACGAGGGTGCGAGGTGCACTGTGCGTACCTCAGCCACCTACTTATTTGCTGTTGCATGTATTTAAAGGTAGGTTGTAGCTCTGGTTTAGGTCTTCAGACGCCGAAGTGCGAAACGCACTGTTGACTGTCATTGACATGACATGGCATTAGCTACTCGTTTGTGGTTACATGTCTTATGCAAGTATTCGGATGAGCTCCAATTCGGTGAAGAAAAAAATTTCGCTCCAGATTTCTCTTTCGGTTAGACGTTGCTCTGTAATTGCCATGACGTACCTCATTTCACTCTCCCTTATTTGCTGTTCATTACTCATTTCAAGCAGTTTCCACCACCTTTCTCTGCCTTCACATCGTTAGTCGGGGTCATAGGTCACACTTCCGGCCGCGCTGGGATGCCGCCTGGCCCTCACATTTCGGACGGGTGCAGTCAGGTGCTGACGTCACACCTGCTCAAGGCATCCGGCCCGGCAGACATCCACACAAAGCGAGTGAGCTATTTAGCTGAAGCTGTCGCTCGGTACCGGAACACGACCACCGCCTGCCAACCCCAGTCGAGAGCTGCCAGCGAGCAGTCGACTCGTGGCGACGGTTCGGTGACGGGCGACGGCGGCGGCGGCGGGCGGCGAGCAATGAACACGTGACGAGGGTTCGTCGACGGGCGGCGAGCAGCGGCGCGTGGACTCCAACGTGACACCCACAAGCGGTGCGGAACTGTGCCATCCGCCGCTACCCGCCGCCACTCGGCACGACCGGTTCCGGCCGGCACTGCTGATCCGGCTACGGCCGCCGCACGACGCGACGCCCACGCGACCGGCGCGTCTGTGACACGGAACCGCCCGCGCCGCGGTCACCGACCTTCTGCCTCCACCGTGGGTCACCAGTCGCCGCGGTCCGGGTCACCGACCTCCTGCCACCGCCGCTGTGGGTCACCAGTCGCCCTGGTCTGGGTTCCCAGCCTCCTGCCGCCGCCGCCGTGGGTCACGAGTCGCCGCGGCCGCAGCGGCCAGGGCTGGAACTGCCCAAACATGTCAGGGAGCCTCAAATGCGTTGCACTTTGCATGATTTTTTAGGAATCGGGTATGTTGGGAACGCAACATATCCCCAGTGCTTGTAGCACAGAAATCCTAAAGCTCGTGCTTAGCTGTACCTCGCAGTGCACTGAAGTACTCCTGACATTTGCAGCGTAATGGTGTGTGCAGTCTAAAGTCACCGGTACTCAAATTAAAGCAAAATGCGCTCGAGGTCACGAAATGGCAGGCTCCGCCTCCGACGAGCGCCGTCGTATCGTGCAGCTCAGCCGGTCACGTGACCCACGGCTGACCGGCACCGGCAGCAGGGCTCGGCTGGGCTCGGCGTGCGAGGGCCCCTGGTTCGTGACGAGGCAGGCACGAGCGTGACTCACCCACTCACGCTACCGGCCAGACCGCGGGTGGCAGCCGGGAGGGACAATGGATAGCACTGGATATCAGATAACATTGTTTGATCCCATCTTTGGCCACGTCTCCAGACGAAGGTTATATTGGAACACCACTTGGGTGGCAATGCATGCATGTATTGGAACACCACGTGGGTGACAATGCATGTATGTATTGGAACACCAATTGAGCGGCAATGCATTATGTATTGGAACACTATACGAGTGTACTATTATTGCATGTAGGAAATAATATGATTCGATGCTGGGCGTGCATGCATATACTGATATGCAATATCTATGCGATTGTGATATGCTATGTTATGACATGCGTGCTTGTGCAGATGTATATGTTCACACTGAAAAAATTACCCCCGACTCGCGAGTTAATCCGCGAAGCTCGGGACGTTGCCACACATACAAGAAAACATAGTCAAATATCCGATTATGCATGGTGTATAGATTAGATGCCATTTCATCAGTGAAAACATCCATTTTCTCATTCAAGTTTTGTATATCAAGTTGATATATGATGGCAGGTGTTAGCTTACTGTTGGTATGCCATTGTCTAGCTTCTCATGAACAGCTTCGCACAACAAGTTTACTCATAATCCTTATTGAACTGAAGCTCTCTGCAATGCCATTATTTTGCACCATTTATTTCTGAAGAAGGTGGTGTGATTGCACTCGAAACGCAAACATGAACAAACATATTCACTGGCCAGTGTTGTTCACTACTAATCCACGTGTACAAACTTACGATATATATATATATATATATCTATATATGTATATATATATATATATATATATGTATATATATATATATATATATATATATATATATGTATATATATATATATGTGTATATATAAATATATATATATCTGTATATTTAATCATATCTATATGGGGAGGTGTATGTGTCCACACATACAAAAAATATAATATTATTATAACTATCGGCCGCTTTTACGCTCTTATGCTGCTCTCAGTCCAGGGACCACAGCCCAAAGCCAAAGACACACACAGGTGTGGTGCGCATGCATACTGGAAACAAGGCTGTACGCGGCAATGGCTGGACGCCGGCTCAGTGGCCGGCTGCAGAACGTCTGACTCACCGGCAGCCAGGGGCCGCTTCCGCAGCCCGTGTACGTCGCAGATGGGTGCACACCCAGTCTGCAGACTGCGACTGGCTGCTGGTGAAACGGCCGCTGACAGCTGTATGGCTCTGCCTTGCTGAGGCTGACAGCTGTATGGCTCTGCCTTTCTGAGACTGACAGCTGCATGGCGCTGCCTTGCTGAGGCCTTTAAGTCCATGCGTTGCGTTTGCGTGTTATGCCTGTATGTAGATAATTCATGCCCTTACTGTGGTGCCGAGATGTGTGAGAAAAAGCTGGCAGTGGATGGAATGCAGGCGATTTGTTTCACAGTCGACTGAGCTATCATGGCTGATCCTAAAGCTCAGGTTGAACCTTGGATAATTGATGATGCGATAATTTAACAGTAATAGTTAACTAAACTGGTCCCCCTTCCCTCCGGCGCTGGGCTCCCTTCCCACCGGCGCTGGCGACGCCCATGCTGTCATTCCATGGTACATACTTACCTACCTGGGTACCCATGGTTATTTAGTACTCTAGCTATTCCCAGACCCTATATTCACTTGTTCTGCCTCCTATTGCACTAATCGTTCTCCGTTCACCTCTAATCTGTCCTGTTTGACATTCGCTGTTCTGTTCTTATTTGCCCTCATTCCTCATCTAACCTGCCCTCGGTCTCTTTTTGGCTTGTCGTCAGTCTTGATCTGACCCACCCCGAGTCGTAGTCCAACTTATCCTTAGCATTGTTCTCAACTGTTCTTAGCTCTTGTCCGACCGAGCCGGCCCTGATATGACTTCTGCCCAGTCCTGCCCCACTTGTTGCCCTTGTCGGGCCCAGCCGGCTCTGATCTGACTAATGCCCAGTCCTGCCCCATCTCACCTCAGCCCTCGTCAGGCTGGGCCGGCCCTGATCTGACTTCTGCCCAGTCCTGCCCCACTTGTTGCCCTTGTCGGGCCCAGCCGGCTCTGATCTGACTAATGCCCAGTCCTGCCCCATCTCACCTCAGCCCTCGTCAGGCTGGACCGGCCCTGATCTGACTTCTGCCCAGTCCTGCCCCACTTGTTGCCCTTGTCGGGCCCAGCCGGCTCTGATCTGACTAATGCCCAGTCCTGCCCCATCTCACCTCAGCCCTCGTCAGGCTGGACCGGCCCTGATCTGACTAATGCCCAGTCCTGCCCCATCTCACCTCAGCCCTCGTCAGGCTGGACCGGCCCAGATGACTGCCGAGATCCGCGCCTGTCCGGACGGCACCGCAGCCAGCCCGACCGCAGCCGGTCCGAGTCAGCGTGCCACCAGGGCGGCCCGCTAGTCGAGGCAGGACTCGCCGGCAAGCGGCCGGCGTCGCCTCGCGCCTCGCAGAGGCGCCGCCCTGGATGCTGGACGAACACCGTTGGACGGCCTGCTGAGCGGTGTGGTGGTGCTTTTTACGCCGAGTAGCGGCTATCTGGGTGGGGCGTGGCGGAGCAGTGTCGAGGCGACGGCTGGACAGCCGAGTAGCGGCTGTCTGGGTGGGGTGGGTGGTGCAGTGTCGAGGCGACGGCTGGACAGCCGAGTAGCGGCTGTCTGGGTCGGGCGTGGTGGTTCAGTGTCGAGGCGACGGCTGGACAGCCGAGTAGCAGCTGTCTGGGTGGGGCGTGGTGGTGCAGTGTCGAGGCGACGGCTGGACAGCCGAGTAGCGGCTGTCTGGGTGGGGTGGGTGGTGCAGTGTCGATGTGAGGGCTGGACAGCCGAGTAGCAACTGTCTGGGTGGGGCGTGGTGGTGCAGTGTCGAGGCGACGGCTGTCTGGGTGGGGCGTGGTGGTGCATGGCCGAGGCGACGGCTGGGTAATGTCATCTAACGGTCCGTGCATAATGGGCACGAAGCTGTCGATTCATGCAAAAGCATTCACGATGAACTTAGCATAATTGGTTTGGTATAATTATTTGTTGTCCAATTTGACCATTTGGAGTGGAGCACATTTCAGTAATTCGCTAGAATTAATCTGAGAGCGTACGAGAGATCTACTCAAGGTACCCCATGTATACCCGACAGGGTTCCTTAAAGTGGAATATATATTTAGAAGTATGGATAAGCTTTTCAACATAGCTCAGAATCCTAATTAATTCGTCACCAAGCCTTGATGATCGCGTTCGTCGAACACTCGTGCTTTCCGACTCATCTTCAGATGCCCAAGGGTGACCAAACCCACGTACGGTCTAACCAAGCAAGGCATCCAACTTGCTTGTGCATGTTCACTGAAAACATTCATGGCGTTAAAACACCCCATGGATATACGGGTGTTGAATGCCGGGCCGAGGAGAGCGATGCAGTTCTGGGATAGCGGAGTGGCCGACACATGTAATGTCAATGCCAATAGTAGGTGGAGCCTAGAGTTGCAAAACACGCACAAGCACATCTGCACGCACACATGCGCATACGCACGTGCATAGACACACACACATACACACATGCACACAAACACGAAGCGGCGCAGTCAGTAATTTTATAAGGGGGTAGCCCGACCAATAACCCGCCATGTGTGTACTTTGGAAGGGTATTCCCTCTTAGAACAACTCCTTCTTCGAATTGTTCGATGCATCGTACTTTCTCCTTTCGTTCGCAGGGTAGATGGAACTTAAGGTTATGGCCTTGATATCTTTGTATACCTCTTTGACGTTTCGAACAGCCCAGTTCATCTTCAAAATTGACGCTCTACAGAGTAAAATATAATTAATGCATCATTGAAAAATAAATCACATCACGTTTGTCTTCTAGTTTAGGTACTTCTCATTCCAATGTATGCATACATTTCGCCTATATTACTTCATGCGTCACATTTTTAGCCATTACACAGATATCGTACATAATCATCATACCACATGCACTTCGTTCCGCTTCGTCGTTAGGTGCACTCGCCGGCTTCCCCAGTGAGCATTGAGTTGCGGATTTAGTGTTGAGATGAGTTCCCGTATATACAGCGCCTCCAATATCAACAAGCAAACCGGGTCCGGGCATCAATGTGTTGTGTGAGATGTCTAGTGAGTGGAATATGATGAGGTTGTGAAAAATGTCCTTTAGGGTCACCGTCACGGAGGTGCATCGTTAGTAGCCTTTGAGTTATTTGGAATGTCTTTCGGCGATTTCATCTATCAAGCGAACGAAAGTTCGCTCGAAAACACACAGTGCTATTGTGTGAATGATTTTTTAAAATGATATTATACATATTTGTATATACATATATATAAACAATATAACATGGCCAAATGAAGGAATATTCATGGGAGGCACTCGTCTGAAGGAGTGTCATGTGCTCAGAAGGGTGCCGAGGGCTGAACAATCCTTGAGTGAGATTCGAGCCTGTCCGAAGAAGCGCTTCTTCTCGCTCAGAGGGGCGCCACCTTTCCATGGGGGCCACATGCCTCTGGTGTCCCCTTGGTATCCACTCCTGATATACACACGACTTCCATTAACTCGACGATGTTAACTTACTCCATTAACAAACTACTTTAACTCCAGGCATAGGCTTAAGATAAGGTGTTTTTACCCCAGGCACGCCATCTTGAGGATGACCGTGAGTGTTATAGAAAAAGAGTTGAAACCGATGCAACCACCATTGTTTGAATACTGAGGCTTACATCCTGTGCTCGCTGGGATATGTTGACCAGTGTACACAACGCTTTGAGCGGAACTAGGAACCCTTGGTACATTGTCCTCTGCTGGATATTGGCCACAATATTCGAGTCAATCTCCGCTTCAGCAAGTAAGTATTTATGCCGACTGGTAATATTCTGATTTGATTGCATTATCTCCTTATCGTACTGAATGCGTAGGTAACAAGGGACTGAAGGGGAATGATAACAAGGGACTGAAGGGGAAGAATCAGGTAACAAGGGACTGAAACCTCGACCAAGGGGAATGAAGGTCGAGGCTGCAAGGTCGGATGACCAATTAACGTCCCCGCATTGTCTTCCAGCATCCAATCGTAGCTCCTACACCGTGGGCAACTACACACTGCCAGGTTAACCGGGCTTTTTTCTCGGAAAGTCGGGCGATGGCCGATGGCTTGTTTGCGAATACAATGCTGCGCCGCTCAGCCGTTCAGAGGGCCGTGTGGGAAGTCGTGCGATGCCATGACTATGTCAGTGTCAGAGTATTGCCACTGTGCATGCGAAGTCCAGTTGAACGTCTTTCACGACGCCGCCACGTTCCTGAAGGACAAGCAACTGGCATGCCGTCGGACCTAGCGACAAATTGGCTGGCTGTTGTTGCGGTATGTATTCGACCCTCGCTCATCAATTCACAATTTACGTGCATGGGTTTGTGAGGCAACGTCAGGTGTGGCCATGTTTTATTCAAGGCGAACCATGAATAATGACTGGCTCCAAGGTGGTCCGAAACACGATGTCGTGTCACGCGAACAAACTACAGTGAACGTGGGCCAATGCAGCGCCTCCTCGGTGGTACCAACATCACGCACGGCTCCGGAGTAATCGTCCGTCGCCTGGTCGGAGCACGTGTCTCCTCGGTGGTACCAACATCACGCACGGCTCCGGAGTAATCGTCCGTCGCCTGGTCGGAGCACGTGCCTCCTCGGTGGTACCAACATCACGCACGGCTCCGGAGTAATCGTCCGTCGCCTGGTCGGAGCACGTGTCTCCTCGGTGGTACCAACATCACGCACGGCTCCGGAGTAATCGTCCGTCGCCTGGTCGGAGCACGTGTCTCCTCGGTGGTACCAACATCACGCACGGCTCCGGAGTAATCGTCCGTCGCCTGGTCGGAGCACGTGTCTCCTCGGTGGTACCAACATCACGCACGGCTCCGGAGTAATCGTCCGTCGCCTGGTCGGAGCACGTGTCTCCACAGAAAGCTGTATTCACTACGAGCGCCATCAATGTCGGTCGTGCAGGGGCTGCTGCACGTCACGAACGAGCCACTCACCGTGAAATTGGCTCGCTCCTACACACCCGGGTTTGTGAGAGTGGCTGCTTTGCGAGCCACTCGTTCCAGCTGGGGCGTCCTCCGTGAGAGTAACCACTGTGGCGAGAGCGTGTCCTCTGCGGGAATATCTCTCTCGTGAGTATGTCTGATCTGTGAGAGTGTCCTCCGTGGTAGTGCCTCTCCCGTGAGTGTTCCTCGTCTATAGGAGTGTGTCCTCTATGGATACACCACTCCGGTGGGTGTTTCTAGTCTGCGAGAGTTTCTCCTCTTTGGGTGCACCACTTCCGTGAGTGTTCCTCGTCTGAGAGAGTGTGTCCTTTGTGGGCGCATCACTCCCGTGAGTGTTCGTCGTCTCTGAGAGTGTCCTCTATGGGAGCCCGTGGGAATGTGAGAGTGTTCTCCACAGCGGTGCCTCGCTCGTGAAAGCTTTGCCACGGAATGTCCTTCAGCACGATGGAATGTGTCGGCCGTGAGACCCTCGGTCCCAGGTGTCGCTCAGTTGGTGGATTGGCGTGTCCGTGAGAGCGGGCCGCGTGTGACCGTCTCGACAGCTGTCTGTCGGCCACGGCAGTGTGTCGGACCTCGGTGGTGTGGTGGCACAACCATCACGCCGACTCGACATGTCGGACCTCCGTGGTGTGGTGGCACAACCATCACGCCGACTCGACATGTCGGACCTCCGTGGTGTGGTGGCACAACCATCACGCCGACTCGACATGTCGGACCTCCGTGGTGTGGTGGCACAACCATCACGCCGACACGACATGTCGGACCTCGGTGGTGTGGTGGCACAACCATCACGACGACTCGACATGTCGGACCTCCGTGGTGTGGTGGCACAACCATCACGCCGACTCGACATGTCGGACCTCCGTGGTGTGGTGGCACAACCATCACGCCGACTCGACATGTCGGACCTCCGTGGTGTGGTGGCACAACCATCACGCAGACTCGACATGTCGGACCTCCGTGGTGTAGTGGCACAACCATCACGCCGACTCGACATGTCGGACCTCCGTGGTGTGGTGGCACAACCATCACGCCGACTCGACATGTCGGACCTCCGTGGTGTAGTGGCACAACCATCACGCCGACTCGACATGTCGGACCTCCGTGGTGTGGTGGCACAACCATCACGCCGACTCGACATGTCGGACCTCCGTGGTGTAGTGGCACAACCATCACGCCGACTCGACATGTCGGACCTCCGTGGTGTGGTGGCACAACCATCACGCCGACTCGACATGTCGGACCTCCGTGGTGTAGTGGCACAACCATCACGCAGACTCGACATGTCGGACCTCCGTGGTGTGGTGGCACAACCATCACGCCGACTCGACATGTCGGACCTCCGTGGTGTGGTGGCACAACCATCACGCCGACTCGACATGTCGGACCTCCGTGGTGTGGTGGCACAACCATCACGCCGACTCGACATGTCGGACCTCCGTGGTGTGGTGGCACAACCATCACGCCGACAGGACAGCGGTGAAATCCGACGCTCCACTGAACACGGCTGGCAAGTGCCGGCCGGTGGGTTTTGCTCCGAATGGTGCCGGGTCGCTGTGTTGCACAACGCCGAGTTATCTGGCCATCACATCAGCCACAGTCTCACACGGGCAACATCGAGCTGGCTGCCTCCGGCCTCACAATTGAGGTCAGAGATAGAGACGGGATCTTATCATCTCCAGTCAAACACAGACGGACAGGGTCTCTCCATCTCCGGCATTACGCAGACGGACCAGGTCGCACTGTCCCTTCCTCACCATCCCCGGCTCAAAGCAGCCCTACGAGGTTCCGCCATCTCGGGCCATGCATAGGGATGCGAACTCATATCCGCCCTCACACACACCAATGAGATCCCACCGTCTCGGCCTTACTCAAACGGGCAAGGTCGCACTATCTTCGATCTCACCATTCCCGGCTTCATACGGACTTACGAGGCTCGACCATCCAGGGCCACGCGGACAGAAAATATTCCGCAGCCTCGGGCTTCGTACAAACTTGCGGGATTTTCCCATATCTTACCATCAGTAGATGGTAGGCCTGACACTGGACTGACATGGCTCAGCAAAGATGACTGTATCCTGGCAGCCTTCCGCTCCCGCGGAAAACTGAAGTTTGGCCTGATCCAGGAAGGGAGGAATGTTTGAGCATGTATTTTCGTTGGCCAGCTAAACTGTCTCCCAATCAAGTGATACGTGCGGGTTCTCTCATCTGATCATGCGATCCCGCACCTTGCGTTCACCAGGTATGTACACAAGCTCTTTGCGGTAGGAATCGAGGTGGTCTTTCAGCATCGACTGACTTGACCAAAAATAACGGACCTCTTCATGAAAATTAACCATAAGGAGGGCAGGAACAGTCTCGCACAAATCAACTCAACGATCACAGCAGCATAAGGCCACAGCGGGCACCTTCGGCTCCGGAGATCTCCAAAAATGAACTGGCAGCACGGGCGAAGACAATGGCGTTTTCCGGGCCACTGCAGTGCTGAGGAAGCAATCCGTTTTCAGAGAGTGGAGGGCGTCGCTGCTCGTCGTTGACACCCTGCCCGGTTTCTGCAGAGCATGGGGGTGTTTGTATTCACGCGGATTCAGACCGGCATCAGCTACAGTTGTCCGGGATAGTCTTCACTTTTTGAAGGTGCAACACAACTCGCGAGATTCAGAAGAGACAACACCGCTCGGCGTAGGTCCGTGATTTCAGCTGAGGCACGAATCTGCATCTGGACTCTCTGGAGACGTGATAATCTCGCCCACCGCCAGTCGCCACTGCAGGTCAAACCACGAACCGGCAATTACCGTGCGTCCGGCGGGGTGATGAATGCCATAGTGTGAATGGACGCTTTCACCATGCACATGTCTGATGAATGGTGACGCTGCGCCGGTATGGTGCGGCGGGCGTGGTCCACCAGGGGCCTGTCCAGAGTTGACGTATGCGCTGGACAGGGTGCGGTCGCTTGAGCGGAACAACGATGTCGTGTTCCCGTGTGGAGCGAGTGGGATCCGCAGGTGGATATTGGAAGGGCAGCGGGTGGAAATGCGGTGGGATTTCCGACCAGCTCAGTAACCACAGCTGACCGGCTGTCAGACGGAGGTAATGAAGCACAGCTCTCTACATGCCAATCGTTCGCGCTCCCCACGCATGTCGTACTATCCGGGCTGGCACGCACACTGTGCAGAGTAATAGCCACTCGTGATGATTTCAGTTTCTCTCGTTTTTGCCACACTGAATGGCGTGTTGTGATGAGAAGCCAACAGTGGTCAGCTACAACACAGGCTCGTTTCGCTCAACTTGCATTCTCGCCTGAGTCTCTTATACTTTATGTCGGCAAACCTGATTTGATTGCAGAAAACAATTACTCGAAATAAAAATAGTTCACCCATCTGTGTACTCCACACATATTTTGTCCCGGTTATGGACGATAGCTCAGTAGTGACAAGATGTAACACTTAGTACTTCATCACAAGATCGTGCGGTTTTATGTAATTCTCGGGAAGCGTTGTTTTCCTTAATGAACTTGTAGCAAATCCGGCTTTACGGACATACTCTCTGATATTTTAAAGCAGCTTAAATGAGCATTAGCTGCAAAAATACCAATGTCTGAAGGACGTCATCGATGCTTGGCAGGCGCTCGAGTAAATTGTCTGCACCTGAGTTGGTCATTCAACGGACATTTGGTATGCTGGCCACATAAAGAAGTGAGCCTGAGCTCTCAAGCAATCGTCTTCAAACAGAAACGGTTGTTCGAACAGCAGGACAACTTGAAACTGGAATTGACAGATTTGGAGAATTGTAGTGCACATTTGGTGTGCACATTACCGCGTCTGATCAGTGTGAACCAGAACCTGGTAATGCTACTCCAGAAGCCATTCGAAATTAACTGATGCTTGAGAAATTGTATTCCCACAGGTATTCGGGGTCTCTGTTGTTGTTGACACTGGGCTACCCACCCACACGTGGTACTTCCTTTTTGTCGTCACCACCCACACGCCTTCTTTTCAGCACCCATCGTCGCTTAACCCGGACAAATGACCGTGTCAGCGCCAGTCTCCAGACACTTCCTCGGACCACCCTTGAAGGGAGCTACCTACTCCGAGTCAAGTCACGTGACGAAGTGTCCGTGTCCAGGTGCGTCGCCCACAAACGCCGAGTGGTGACCCCGGCGCGTTCGACTCGCCGCAGCGAGCACCTGTGACGTCACTGCCGAGTGTCGGCCGGCTCCTTGACGGGGGTCGTCGTCAGGACGAGACGGCGCGGCCCCGTGTGGCAGCCGCCGCGCCGCCCGCCACAGCCCGCCACAGCCCGCCACAGCCGGTCCCGTTACGGAGCGCGTCCGCCCGCCCGGTCGGCGCGTAGCCGTGGGTTCAGCCGAGCCCGACCCGGCGCAGCGCCGCGGGCGTCGGCGGCCGGCCGGGCGAAACCGAAACTCGCGGCCTCCTGTGGCGCCGCCGAGCGGTCACGACGTGTGGCCGCCGCGACGGCCCCAGCCGGACACGTGATCGCGTGCCGGCGCGGTGCCCCGCCGCCGCCAGCCGTGTCGGCAGCAGGGGCGCAGCCAGGCACTTCTCTGGATGGAGGGAGAAAGGCGGAGCCAGCAACTTGGCTTTGGCTGACTGGATGGAGGGAGAGAGGCGGAGCCAGCAACTTGTATTTGATTACCTTTTGTTCGACTAAATGGAAAGAGGGGGAAGATTAAAAGCATCTTCAATGTCAAGATAAGCCCTTCGCGTCCGGAACACATAGCGGTGGAATCGTCAAACAAAATGGTGGGTATAACGTATGCTTAGAGATCAACACAGTTGTTTATCTGTTCCGAAGTTTGCTTCGAATTTCGCCACTTGGAATTTGAAGATGGCGTGCCCGATGTGCTCCCCCTCTTGTTTCGCCAGCGGCCGAGAGGGTTGCGATCGAGGCTCCTGCCGATAAGTGCGGCGTGTCGGGGAGATCGGGGGCGAGATGGGGGAGGCTGGGCGACGCAGTGGGGCGATGAGCATGCTTCACCAACTGTGGCGCCGGTCAGTGGGTCAGTGGGCTGTTGTCTGCACCAGTCGGTCGTGGGTCAGTGGGCTGCTGTCTGCGCCAGTTGGCCGCGGTTCAGTGGGCTGCTGTCTGCGCCAGTCGGCCGCCGGTCAGTGGGCTGCTGTCTGCGCCAGTCGGCCGCGGGTCGCTGACCGGCCGACCGGAACCCGCCAGACTGACTGGCTTCGACTGACACAGCCAACTATACCCGGCATACCGGGCTGACACTGAGGCTCTCACCGCGACCTCCACGGCCCACAGGAAGCGGCTGGACTCGAGTTCGGGAACCTGCTGGCCGATTGCCGCATTGCGGTTAGCGATGCTCTCACCGGAGCCGAGCTCTTGCCTAACGGAAAGTCGAGGAAGCGCTGTCAATGTTCGCTAGATGTGTCGATGACTCCGACACTCGGTGTTCGAATGTCGCACGAGAAGACGAAAAATGGCACTCGGTTCTCACATATCTCACTCCTCATGGCCACCCATGCATGACAATAGCCGAAGCGTCTAGCGGAAATATTACGCCTGACAGCTGGAACGCCGCTCGTCGTCACACGTGGGTGGTGTGTCGGTGATCGCACGCCAGTCTGTGCGGACCGACAAGGCCGGCCGTCGCTGCTTCAGACTGGAACAGCAGGCTGCAGGCGTGCGCGCCCACAGCCCAGCCCACAGCCCAGCCCACAGCCCAGCCCACAGCCCAGCCCACAGCCCAGCCCACAGCCCAGCCCACGCGTCGCCACCGCCGACCCTCCACAGAGCCGGTCGCGTGCCGCGCGGGCCAACAACAATGACGTCAGAACAATCGGCCTGCCGGCCGGCCTGAACTCGGATCCATTACTGGCCCACTTCATCCGCCGGCACGGAAGGCCGAAATTTCGACAGCGCACCGCCCGAACGGTTGCCGTGAGGTCCGTGCATCAAGGTCAGTTGCGCGGACGTCGGCAAAAACGACGCAACGCTGTGTCCTATCCGCCAGCGATTTCCACACACCGCCGGAACTGCGACACGTGTTGTTGAGCGGACGCGAGCGGCGGCGGGCCGCTTCCATGCGGCCGCTCCCGCCGTGGCTCCGGCACCAAACACGTGACCCACATCTGGCCGCGCCGATGACCCGTGTCGGCGGCGTTTCCCGTGGCCCATTCCAGCCGGTGGTTTCCCGTGTGCTCCGCCGACCGGGCACTCTGGCACTCCGACACTCCGGCGGCGCGGAGTGCCCGGCGGGTCGGGCTGGCGTGCGAGCCGCTCCCAATGAGCATGGCCGCCGCCTGGCGTGGAGTGGTGACCGGCTTAGAAGCCGGTTCGACCCGATCTGCAACGTTCCCATCGGACCGCGTGCAATCCTGTGAATCGTGACGGCTGACTGGAAACCGGGCCACCAGCCGAAGGGCCCCAAATCGCGGAAGTGGACTGATTTCGCGACTTGCGGAAGGAAGCTGTCTCTCAACGGTAAACCAGCTTTTGGATAGTGCATCCTGATCTGTCCCGAGGCATCACCTTGTTCCGCATGATCATAGTCGTTCTTGAATAGCAAATGCTGCAACATGAATATATTGTATTCCGACAAAGGCTGAGAGTCAGAGTTTTGTGCGTACACGGTGACTAAGATGGCAACCAGTGTGTTTTCCAGGGATTATGTGTAAAGCACACAACACACACACACACACACACACACACACACACACACCCACACCCACACCCACACCCACACCCACACCCACACCCACACCCACACCCACACCCACACCCACACCCACACCCACACCCACACCCACACCCACACCCACACCCACACCCACACCCACACCCACACCCACACCCACACCCACACCCACACCCACCCCACACACACACCCACACACACACACATACACATACATATATACACATATATATATATATATATATATATATATATATATATATATATATATATATGTATATGTATATTCCCTATGATATGTAGTTCATGTTGAAAAGACCAAGATACAGCAAATGAAGACATTACGGATGATCCTTCTGATTTACTGCTCACACAAGACATTAGCTATGCATGACGAGCACAAACTGCTGGCTCTTATTAACCACCGGCTGCCCGTAGTTAATCTCTTGACCCCATTGTGCAGAGGAAACCGAGACGAGATTTCTCCAGTTTTGCGTCGCACTTCCGCCCTGTAAGTACCGCTATCACCGCACACAGAGCATATACTCGCCATAGCCGCACACTTGCTTTCATTCACAGACGAGTGCTATCGCCTGCACGCAGATGCTTTCGTTTTCAAGGCGTTGCGAAATCTGCGGTAGAGCGAATAATCTAAGCAAGCCCACTCGACTGGGATGGTTACCCAGGCTACACATTGAGCCGACTCCGACATGCGTTATCGCATGCTTGCATCCGATGGACTTCCTTAACTCATCGCTGGTGATTCAACACAACTACCAGACAGATGATCTGAGACATTCGCACACTCAGATCTCCTAATTATGGAGGTAAGCAAACCAGCGTGTCACCATATGCTAGTCAGGCAGCTTTGGTCGCGTGAGATGGTTCGCGGAGCGCAAACTGCACCGCTCGAGGTGAGGGTGGAGACATAGTGATGATTACCTCATAGCTAATGATACCCAAGCACCTGGCATGGGCTCAGTCATCCTTGTTTCACGTTCATGTTATGGGAACATTGGAAGGCGAGGCTAACGTCCTATTTATATGCAGTCGTGATATATAAGGCTAACCAGCTTGTATCTCGTCCACACGACGGTGATTTCTTTTTCAGAAGCACTTATTCTCTCAGCATTAGAGGCGGCGTTGGCCACGATTTCGACCTGGAAATTGTATCTGCAAACCGGTAAAACAAGTTTATTCGAAGTGATTCCTTCCTGGTAAGACAGTAGTACTAGAATGTTAAGCTTACAGTGGCATTACTAGACATCGTAATAAGGTAAAACCACCTACAGATTACATCCAGCATTGGATCACACCTCAGTGAGATAACTCAGCCGCCGTGCCATGGTCTAGTACTCACCGATTGTAAATAGTGATGTAAATGCGCTGCATACATTAATCCTGCTTTACCTTTCAGGCACGCTTGGACAACCGCACGAGGGATTATCCGCACGAGATGTTCATGTAGCCTTAAGATCAACAAGGCATTAGTGGAGCCACGGCGGGTGGAATGAACGAACGAAAGACGGATGATGAATGAACTGGATGAAAATTTGTGTCATTTACTGTCACTAGTGGCCACTATCCGTAATAATCGTCAACTTCTTCGCGAAAGAAGCTAGCAAGCAAGGTGTTTGATGTTGGTGTTGTCATGAAATGCGTGCTTCGTCAGTACGACGTTTACCTCCACCGGATTATGGATTTCGCACCTCAATAATCGGAAACCAGAGACCACACGCTTGGATGCCATCATGAGAACACTGGGGGCAGGGCAATCATTGGGATTGGAACACAAACACCACTCTGTGCCGTCGACCCTGGGTGGGCCCAAGTTTTTGCACGGAAATGAGTTCAAAGTGGCAGGCGGCTTTTTGTCATGGTCTTCACCCTTGATGCCCATGACGAACAAAGACCCAAAGCCCATTGTCCAATAGTGAACCCTGTGACCCAAGCAGGAGCTGACCCCGCGATCTGACAATCTAACACCGAAAACCACGTTAGTTTCTTGCAGAAGATTTAGTATTGAACTAGGTAGTCAAATAATAGCTGTAGATACTCGAGTATGTCGGCCGTGCCTGCCACATCGCAGTACCTGGTACGACGCGCTAAGCTGCTGAGCTAGCGTCTATGCACCGATGGCCGGCCGACGGCCCTTCGTGACCTTCGCAGGGTGCGACATGCTACATGGCATGGCCGCCGGTAAGTGAGGTCGAGAAAGCCCCCAGCGCCCAGGGAATCGCTGAAGAGTTGTAGACGAGTGTGGCCTGTCACGCTGCTCTGAGCGGGACGGCACTCCTGCCGCCACTCTTCGCCCGCGGCCAATCGGCGTGAGAGATTGGCGACGCCACATGACTTAACGGTCGATGTGTCGTAAACCAACAACCAACCACCCAACCAAGGGACGTCACTGAGCTTCCGACGACAGCCGGGCACGCGCTCGGCTGCCACCCGCTGTCGTTTGTAAGTTCAGCTAATAGAGGCTGGCACCAGTTCCTTCGAACCAAGTGTCCAGACGATGCTTCCTCAGATATCAGAAACCACAGAAGCCTGGGGTAGCCAGTTGGAGCCCGAGTTCTCTGCAACGCATAAAACACTAGTTTGACGCCGTCCGCGGTCAGCTTGGTAATTATAGTTCTAGACCACCCCGTGACAGTCCGTATGTGTCAACCAACTTCGCTTCGACAATCTATCCAGTCGATGTAGTCCACTCACCCGTTAGTATACGTTGTGCACGCCTCACTTTCTGGCCAGTGTATGGTGTACGATGTCCCCTCGGTCGTTTGCTTTGTTGACTTTAAGTGACTGAATATCTCCTGGGTACACTTAGATTCTACAAGCATTTTGCGTACACCAGGCAGTTAAGCGCATGACCACGTCAAATTATAAATTATAAAGCAGTACGAAGTGTTGAAATCGATGCCGAAACGCTGACACGCAATGGCAATGACCAGCACCCGAATGGGCAGAAAGTACTGCACAAGTCAGCTGTGTCTAAACATCAGCGGCTCCAGGTGATTGTGGAGGAGCCACATCGTCCCCTTCAGTGGGTGAGTGGGTGACAGGTGTGCTGGCGGAGACGCCGGCCTTACTCAGCACAGCTGTATCTAAACATCAACGGCTCCAGGTGATTGATGGAGCCACGTCGTCCCCTTCAGCGGGTGACCGGGTGGCAGGTGTGCCGTCGGAGACACCGGCCGTACTCGGCACAGCTGTGGTGGCGGTCGGTGGTGGCCGAGACGCCGAGCTGTCGCCGCCCGCTCGAGGCGGGCCGGCGCGGCTCGGAGACCGACGCGGCGCACCTGGACGCCGACCCGGCCGGCAGGGAGTCGCCTCGGGCGCCGGCGCTGGCGGCAGCGCCGCGGGCCATGTCATTGGCTCCACTCGGTGCGGTGCGGTCGGCTGTTTTTCGGCGCCGCCTCGGCCTTGGTCGGCACGTCTGGGCTTTGTGCGCGCACCGGGCCGGACCGGCGTCCCGCCCCGCCTTCAGTACGTGAGGGCCGGGTAACGAGCGGCCGCCACTGTTCGCCCAAGGTCTCTGTGGCCGCTCGGTCGGCCTCCCACGCCAGGATTCACGCCACTCGGCGTCGGGGAATGTCGAGCTGGCTGGGAAGACTTGGGCTTCCGGCGATGGTGCTGATAGGGGGTGTTCAGCTGGCACGAATTGCGTCGCGACAGAGGAAAAATAGCATCTCAGCGCCGCGGGGTATCTTACAGTAAACAGTATCTTAGAGTAACACAAAAGCATGGACGGAACTATAGCAGCGCAAACTTAGACCGCAATACTGGAAGAAAAATAGCTCACATGCACCAGCTTTCCCACAGTTTTTCATTACCAGAGGTGATTGCAGGATTCGTTTCCCATGATTTCAGTGATCTCTGTGATTCTTCTACTGTTAGTCCGACTCCGCCATGCTGTGCGAAACTTCGCGGAGTCATACCCGTCCTAGATATATGTATACGTGCATGGGCATACCTATGCAAATTGCGCATGGATAGGGCACGATGTCTATGCGATTGGAATTTTTAATTTCGGAGCAATTTATTCCCTTCTGAGCATTCTTCTTAGCATTCCCGTATGTTATTGCACTCATCGGTCTAAAGTATAGAAGTATATTAATGTATTATATCTAAGCAAGACATACTAGTGAAAAGAAATCACAATAACGTTGAATGCCATAAAGACAAAGCTGAAAATTGACAAGAACCAATCATCAGATTCGCTTAGTGTCTATATTTTCACTCATTCCAGTCGGTTCTGATATAAATTCGCTGGTGTTTTCTATATTTAGCAGATATTCGTGTGATTTAACTTCCAAGTATTCATGTGCTATCAATAACGGTGCCGGCTATGCTCAGTTTATCACGCGTCCGGTAATTCGAGATTATTATCGGGATTATACCTTCCTAATCTGGAGGACGACGAGTTCTGCGAATCGTTAGAGAACTGTCGATTGAATGAAAGTCACCGAGGAAGGTCAAAGCTGGTAAGGCGAACGGCTCAGGTGACAAGACGAGCACAGCAGGTGACAAGACGAGCAGGCGTGTGTGTATTTTGAACCTGCACACTAAGCTCATACCGCGATAAAAGCTACCTACCCTGCCGATAACACGGCGCTACCGAATCGTCGTGGCAGAACCATGTGGATCGCACACAGCTCATGTTTGTGTAATTATATTGGCATCTACTGACACGCAACTAGTGTGCCGCATTTTGCATGTATTCATAAACAACGCCAAACAAAAATTGCATGGTTATTAACGGCGACTTCACCGACTCTAATGCTGTGTCAATTAAAATATATCTGCGGAAATGTACGTAGCTCACTGCGATCAATCACTAATATCCGCAATTATCGTCAACTGCTCCGCGAAGAAGCTAGCAAGCCAGGTATTTAATGGTGTTTGTCATAATACATACACCTTCTTAGTCAGTGTGATGCTAACCTCCACCGGGTTATAGATTGTGTACCCAAGTCAGTCCAAATCCGGCAATTGCTTACGTCCCCTCACATTGATGTGACTAACATTGCGAGTTGTCACCGAACACCAGAACTCTGCAAGCATTTTCCAAGCACAGTCAATGTCTGGGGCATATTCCGGATGTTTGATCACGTGTCGGCGGCCTGACTCGCAGTCAGGTCAGTATCCCGTGCGAGACGGCCCATCGCGCGGCCTGTCACCGCATCTACAATGGTGAAGAGTCGCTCATGCATGTGCGGCAGGAACCGTTAGAGGTCCACCATGATCTGGAGGGCGTTCCACGTCACGGAACAGGCCGAAGCGGCGCCAGGCAGCGGCGTGGATAACTGGGTGAGCGGCGCAGGTGACGTGCGTACCACGGACTTGAAGACTGGAGTTAGTCTGCAGAGAAGTGGGTTCGACAATAGCGTCTCATGAGAGTCCGGGTAGTTACCTGCTGTGCATGAAATTAAATCAGACTGCTAGAACTTGCATGAGTGTAGGCGGAAGAATGACAAGGTGTGGTGGCCAAGAGTGTAGGCGAGGGAATGGGCAGGTGTGGTGGCAATGAATGTAGGCGGGGTAATGGGGAGGTGTGGTGGCCTTGCCCTACCCAATTGTTCAGAAATCTTTACAATTAACTCGTTTGGCACTGCATTGAAATAATGTACTTAAAAAGCGACTTGTCCCACACACGTTTTCTCTGACGTTCCTGGCTATCCCATTCAGCCAGAGGACAGTAGAGTTAGCCACTTCTGATCGATTGTGAGTGCTCCCTTCCCTGCTAAGTCGCACAAGTGCAATGCGTTGCAATCGATAGGCGTTAGACTAAAGGAGAGAGGGCGTATAACGGTCCGGGGCGTCATCAGAGGTGCAGCGGTACCTTACCTGCGGTCCTTCATCCTCTACTGCATCCGCACTGCTCCCGCACGGACGTCGTGGAGGGCCATGCGGCTCCGATGTCAGCAGCGACTCGCGTCTCGGGGGCCACGTCCGGGGCGAACACGCACACGCACACACACACAGCGCACACGGCGGCCACCGAGCCGACGATCGTCTCGTGAAATGTCTACGGACCGGCCTCGCAGGCCAGCCAGCCGACGTATTTTCCGACGCCGCCGCCTCCTGCTCCGGTGCGGGGTGTCGCCGCGCGCGGGTCGGTAGAGTCCGGTAGAGCGGCCGCGCCGCGCGCCGATTGGCCGCCGCCCGGTCGGTGGAGCGGCGGCGGCGGCGACGGCGCCCGCACGCCGCCGCCGCGGGTCAACCACCGCGCGCGCCGGCCAATGGTAGCTCGGCGCCGCGGCGACGTCACCTCGCCTGTTGACGTTTTGCCGGGCGGCACCTGCAGCGCCGGCCGACGCCGAGTGGTGCCGCAGAGCGGGGCGGGTGGTGCGTCGTCGGCCGACTTGCTCCCGTCCGGTGAGGTGAGTATTGTCGTCAATTGCTTGCGCCGGGACGCGTGGCGGCTCTCGCAACGCGAGAGCCTCGTGAGGCGCGGCGTTCCAGCACGTAGGCGGGCGCGCTGCAATGGTGGCCCGCGACAAAGCGCTGACGAAGCTCCGGTGGTGTGCAGCGGTGCGAGACGGCCCTCTGTGGGCTTGGGGTGGCCGGGAGCGGGCGCTGCGACTGTGCGAAGCTTGGATCACGTCTGCCACCGGCTTCCTGTCCACATCGAGTGGTAGCACTGGCATGGTGGACCTGTTGTTACCAGCAGGTCACGGACACTGTTCTGCCCCAGCAGCCACAGTTTGCAATGGATGCAACAGCCGCTCCTTTGGCACGCGTTTCAGCAATGTAAATTTCAACAATTCCTCCCTAATTTGGTGCGTCTCAATATTAACCTGATCCAGTGCACCCAAAACTACCCACATTCCTAGAAAATGCGCCTACAGATACAATGCAATGTTTCTGTCGCTGCTTAGCATTTCTTTTTGTTCCATGCAGATGTTACAATTTCCATTTATTGACAATGCACTGCCATACCACCAGACCACCACCAGTTCTCACTACAAGATCACGTCAGGTTCCGACCTGGCGACTGCATTACGACACAGAAGCACAACACCAAAGACTGCACTTCCGGCAGAGAACTGTCCAAATTGGCCAGGCCAGCACAGCAATGCCCTCGGGGCCAAACAAATGGGACGGCATTTTCAGCCCCACTTGGAAAACGAAGCTTATATCGCGAGCTTTGTGTTACCGCTGATGGAAGCTCACACGCTGCTCATGCATTTCCAGGGAAAATGTTGCCAAACCAGGAGTACATGCTCCAGCTATCCGGAGTATTTCACACTGGCCAAGTAAGTCGGTAGTCTCCAGATAAGTCAGTAGTTGCCATGTAAGTCAGTAGTTGCCAGGTAAGTCAGTAGTTGCCAGGTAAGTCAGTAGTTGGCCACAGCAGACGTCTCAATGGATCTGTCTATCCAAGAGAGTCTGCACGATGAGAGTTGTATTGGTCGCAAAAATTATATTTCGTTAGCCTGCTTGCTGTATGCTTCCTTATTGTGGGATTATTGAAATATGTCTGGAAATAACATTTGTGTAACGTTGAGCGCGCGACCAGCTAGAATGAATTTTTTTTCATAGCGCCATCATTTGTTTTGTTCGTAAAGACATCTCGCTACGGTTTAATCAAACTAAAATATGTTTCATATTAAAATGGACAAATAGTGTACCGAACAATTTTATCCGCATTTTATGCGGAATCGTTGATGCAATTGAATATATTGAAGAAATTTGTCTGCTATGACCGGTCATGAAATCCTCTGTAAGACCGGCAATATTATATTGAACAAATAGTGTACCAAACAAAATAATGTCAGATTTGAAGTCATTTTGAGCAAGCCCTTCATCAAGTGTTTTGTAATTATTCCTTAGACAGTTAAGTAACAGATTGGAATTTTGCATTATCTCCAGTTATGGTTAGTGAGGGCAGCCTTTGTTGGAACGAAATCGATTCCAGTATATTAAGGTCACTGAGTTATGAAAAGTGAAATTGAGGTCACGCCATTCACAGAAATGACCTTGCCATGCAATGCTTACCAAAAGCTAGACTAAGCAAGTGCAGTCACAAGTCGAATAATGTGTATAGCAATGATACAACCTTACAATGGTGAAAATTGACCCATCAGGTCATGAGTCCGATCATCAATTCACATTTTGTACGAGCTCTATATACAGGGGCTTCGTTAAAAAATAATTTTATCTCCTCATATGAACTTGGCCGGAAAACCAGTGAATTTTAACCTAATCAGAAAAGCGATGATAACATATTGAGGTCCATTTTCTTCACTAGACCTGATATGGCTTGGCATGGCTTGTCAGCAATTAATACAGTCATACGACAACTTGACATGCATCACCAGGGACCACATGTTATGACGTATTTTATGCAGAATCGTTGACGCACTTTAATACATTTAAGGAATTCCGCTGCTCTGACTAATCAGGAAATCCTCGCTAAGACCGGCTATTGTGAGCACGTGGAACCAGTTGCACCTTCCGTTACACTTGTCCGACGACATACCGAGCGCCATTCAGAACCTCCAGCCTCTGCCTATTGTGCCGTCTGTTATGCAAGTTCCTAAAATGCGAGGCCATCGACCCTTGTGCGTAGCTCTGGAGCACCGGCTGACGACGAAGACTAACCCGGCTTCTGCCGCAGGTGGAGTCCGGCACATGCTTCCAACAGCTGCTGGGGTCCGTCCCCACAGGGGTCATCTTGAAGGATGTCTCGCTGGAGGTTCACGGCGGCGAGGTCATGGCCATTTTGGGCTCAAAGGGTAAGCCGTAGTCCGGTGACATACAGAGCTTAGTCGAGTGGCAATTGTTTTATTGTTGGGTTTTTGGGCAACGGCAAACTATATCCGGTTTTACGAAGCAGCAGATTGCGAGCAGCCGTACTGTAAGCAGGCTTGTCACTAATCCCTTATGCTGACCACTTTATGGAACACGTTTGGGAATGCATGAAGTAAAACAAACAACAAAAACAAGAGGTGTGCCGGCCATATCCTACCGTGAGCCTACCCAGTGTAAAATATCGCTTCATTTCGGCATGGACGTATTAGCCATGGTAGTTTATATTCTAATAAATGCGCCAGAAAATTGCCAATGCATTCATAAAGTCATGAAGTCATCAAGCGCTAAGGCTTAATAAGAACTACATGGACCATCTGGGTTAAGCTTATTAAGGGAAGATACTATGAGACTAGCAAGAAAAGATGAAGAAAAACACCCTAATCAATGCAATATCCTGAGTTCTACAGATTTTGAGTTCACTTGATCTCAGGTGTGAACACAGAAACTGAACAGGAAAAATTGGTATTATTGCAGTTTAAGGTAACCACGAAACAAGCTTTACACATATTTTACCTCCCTGAAGCATACAAAGGTGTTAGGGTTGGTTAAGTTAGGTTAGGTTAAGATGTTCATGTAAGTTAGACAATTTTTTTTTAGTGGGGGATTTTTCTTTAAAAAATTGATCCTTTTTGTTCATAAACAGTTCGGGCTAGCTTAGGCTATGTTATGTTCGGCTAGGTCTGATTATTTGAGAAAAAAATTTGAGAAAAAAATTGGAGGTGAAATTTTGCATTACGAATATTTTGCTTTCTTGTATGGGAGGTTAAGTTAGGTTCGGCTTGGTGGTGTTACATCATTTTTTTCTTGCTTTTGAACATTACTCTTTATGCTATATTTCCCAACTCCAAGACCCTTTTTGAGTGTTATTTTTCCTCCAAACTGAAAAGTATGCATTGCCAGAGGAAATAAGTGGTCACATCATGTTCACCACATTCATAAACATTGCACTAGAAAAAGAAATGCTAAAAAAAACAGAAGTTACCTTAAACTGCAAGCTTACCGAAAAAAAATATATATACTGTCTGCTGAGGAATGCAAAGATCCATCCTCCACAAACACGTATACATGCAGGCACACACACACACGAATACCTACACAGATAACACACAGAGATATAAACACAGACACAGACGCATAATCGGGCAGTGATGACTGTTTGATCAAGTAACAATTTCGCGTCCTCGGTGCAATGGACAGGGCCGGCCAGAGGAGGGTATTCGTCGCAAAAATTGAGCTTTTTTACCGCTCGGATGCCGGAGTTTCCAAAGCTATTCCGGCGTGCTATTTTCCGAATGTCGTTCGGTCATGGTTGGCTTGGCTGGCCGACGAAAACTTCTCGGAATTGATCAGTCCTATCTATTCTTTTCAATAAGTGGAGTATACAGCTGCATTTGTGGCAGGATATTTCATAGGCCGGTTTTGGGTATGCTCTCTGCAAAGCTACAGGTGGGCAGAACCTGCTGCCTTTTGGCCTAAGCCTTTGAACTTTCGACCTTTTAGACCTGACGAATTCACAACTATGGGGTGTGTGCACAATTATTCACCTTAAACAATATACATGGGCGCAACTATATACACAATTCATGGACCTCAATATGAAAATGTGAGCATTCAAATTTGTGATGCTCGCTCCATATTAGGTAGAGCAACTCGATTATAGAAATAGTGCCAGCAATTTTGCAGATGTGTTTAAAAGTTAATTAGCTGAACTTAGTTATAATCTTGCCGAAATCTGCCTCTTCTGCCGAATATGGTGAGCAGATCTCCTACATCGCATGTAACCGTAGAGCTCGGCGCCCTCCATTGGACTGATACTCTTATATTTGCTTAAGACGAGGTAGCTCATGCACTGCGTATAACGTGCGAAAAACGTCAACATCTAACATTGCAACCGCATTTAGTTTTGCAACGCACTGCGAATGTGCGCTGAAATTTTCAATTGCAATTCACTGGATTTTATTGATATCTCCTTCACCTTTCAGTATTGTTGCATTGGCAATCAGGGCAAACTTGTATTGGTCTAGTGTGTGTTTAGCCATTAATTCGCTTGCTTGCAGCTAGGACAAGATAGGCTTGTTGGTCCAATCTGCGCTTGGTCATTGCTCCGCCTTTTTCCAGCCGAGGCGGAGACGTTTTGGCAGATCTAGCTTGCGTTGACACGCGTGGAGATTGCCATTGATCTGTTCTGTCGCTCGTCCGGTGGGTGATGTGTCCACGGTTCTGGCTTGTGTTGACACGTGTGAAGATCGCCATTGATCTGCTCTGTCGCTGGTCTGGTGGAAGATGTGTCCACTGATATGGCTCGCGTTGACACGTGTGGAGATCACCATTGATCTGTTCTGTCGCTGGTCCGGTGGGTGATGTGTCCACGGTTCTGGCTTGCGTTGACACGTGTGGAGATCACCATTGATCTGTTCTGTCGCTGGTCCGGTGGGTGATGTGTCCACGGTTCTGGCTTGCGTTGACACGTGTGGAGATCAACATTGATCTGTTCTGTCGCTGGTCCGGTGGAAGATGTGTCCACGGTTCTGGCTTGCGTTGACACGTGTGGAGATCACCAGTGATCTGCTCTGTCGCTGGTCCGGTGGAAGATGTGTCCACGGTTCTGGCTTGCGTTGACACGTGTGGAGATCACCATTGATCTGTTCTGTCGCTGGTCCGGTGGAAGATGTGTCCACGGTTCTGGCTTGCGTTGACACGTGTGGAGATCACCATTGATCTGCTCTGTCGCTGGTCCGGTGGAAGATGTGTCCACGGTTCTGGCTTGCGTTGACACTAGTGGAGATCAACATTGATCTGTTCTGTCGCTGGTCCGGTGGGTGATGTGTCCACGGTTCTGGCTTGCGTTGACACGTGTGGAGATCACCAGTGAGCTGCTCTGTCGCTGATCCGGTGAGAGATGTGTCCAAGGTTCTGGCTTGCGTTGACACGTGTGGAGATCACCAGTGATCTGCTCTGTCGCTGGTCCGGTGGAAGATGTGTCCACGGGTCTGTCTCGTGTTTGAATTAGCAATGCAGGCCGCCAACTGATCCGTTTTGTTTCTGGATAGGCAGCGGCAAGCGAGCCCTGCTGGAGGTGATGTCCCGACGCGCCCAGGGCCGAAACCGAGGCCAGATCCTGCTCAACAACGTGCCCATGTCGCAGCAGCTGTTCCAGGAGCACTGCGGCTATGTCACGCAGAAGGCTGACCTCATCCCGGGCCTGACTGTGCGCCAGACGCTGCAGTACGCTGCCAACATGACCATCTCCATGCAGGTCAGACCAGGCAGGGCAGAACAAGCAGGTCAGAGCAGGCAGGTCAGAGCAGCCAGGGCAGACCAGGCAGGGCAGAACAGGCAGGGCAGACCAGGCAGGGCAGAACAGGCAGGTCAGAGCAGGAAGGTCAGATCAGGCAGGGCAGAGCAGGCAGGTCAGAACAGCAGGTCAGAACAGGCAGGTCAGAACAGGCAGGTCAGAACAGGCAGGTCAGAGCAGGCAGGGCAGAGCAGGCAGGGCAGAGCAGGCAGGTCAGAGCAGGCAGGACTGCTGCAGTACGCTGCCAGACGACCATCTCCATGCAGGTCAGTTCGGGCAGGCGAGAGCAGGCAGGACGCGATGTGTACTGGAACAGACATGGAGAACTTAAAATGGTTATAAAATACCCGTAATTGTGGCATCGCATTTGGTCAGTTTCCATTTTCCTGGATCCCTTTGGCCAACATAAGCCGAAGCACCAATCGAAGTGCAAGGTGATAATACAAATTCTGAAAACTATCCTAAGATAGTGGTAATGTCGCGAGCAAGTAGATGCTGTTTTGAGCAGCGCCATAAGTATATCTGATGTGTTGAATAAGATCACGTACTCCTGGGTACCAAATGTTACACACGGCAGCACTACGCTGCTAGTAGCATTCAGCGGTCTGCGTCTGACATGTACCTACTCATCTGTCAGATATCTGGCGGTGTGAAGCTGCTAGTTAGCATTCAGTGGTCTGCGTCTGACATGTACCTATGCATCTGTCAGATATCTGGCGGTGTGAAGGCGGCCCGAGTGAAGCAGGTGATGGCCGACATGGCTCTGAATAACGTCAGCAACCGTGGGGTCGAGGACCTCACCTCCTCCGAGTACAAGCGGCTGGTGATCGGCATACAGCTCATCAGGGATCCAGGTACATACTATGCTCCTACCCATACCCGATCATTAGGGATACTGATGTAGTAGGGTGGGTCATGCTTTTTTGTAGATCAATTGCGAGGGGTGTTCAAATAATGTAGTTTGGTGTATAGAACACAAATCTGACTTTAATTATTAATTCTGATAACCCTAACCTACATCAGTTTGCGGTTGAATATTGTAAAACTTGGGATTATCTTGCCGTTTTCCCCGGATGAATTGAATTTGATTTCTTGTCCCATCTAGCTCGGCAATAATCATAATATGGGTCTTTTGAGGAGGTCTATCGAGTGAAAATATAAATTTAAATGACTTAGCCTCTTCAATTTTTTTTTCATTGACGCTGGCGACGCTCTCGGGCGAGTAAATTCTTGGCGAACAAATTATAAGTGGTGCGGGGATATTTGTGGCGCAATATACAAGTGAAGTCACTACGCGTCGCTCTGTGTGGTCTGTGGTTTGGGGAGGGGAGTCCAGTCCGACAGTTTGTTCCAGGAGGGAATGGATAGAGTGCTTCCTGCACGATTGGCACTGTTGGAGATTGGGCCAGTGAACCACAGCCGTTGGTTCATTACAACGAGCAGACTTATCAGGCTCTGGGCGTCAAAGCACGGACGTAAAGGAAAGAACTTAAAGAATCTGCAATTCATTGTGCAATTCGTCATTGGACTACACTATCCATTTTGGTTCACTGTGAAGGTCAAGCACTCCTGGGTCGAATGGCCTAGACACATCATGTTTCAGCTGGACTACCTCAAGTCCCAAGGGAAGGAGGTGCTGGGCCGTATGATGCCGACTGTCAAAGTATCTGCTTGGCATGCCCACAGTGATGTCATAATCCAAACACTGCTGTGCTCTGAGGATCAAAAGGAGAGGATTGAGGGGGTGGAGAAAGTCGCCATCAGGGGAGAGGAGGACCCAGACACTCAGCTGAGGGACCTCTATGTCAGAACCAGAAGGGCACCCGACATCGATCGTGATGCTTTCAGCATTGTCGACTTAATCAGCTGGTCAGATTTTGTGTCAGAGCCACCTCTCATCTGCTCCCTAAGCAACTCAGAGATGAAGAACTTCATCAACACCCCCATGGAGGTGCTCAGCTGTCCTTGCCACACACGACTTATTGAGAGTTGTAATATGGTCACTGATGCTTCTGCTAAGTACTTCGCAGAGGAAGAGTGGTATGGAGGGATCAGGGCTCAGGAGATCAGCGGGAGGCCGATGTCCAAGAATGAGTGAAAGCAAGACTTGTGCAACCTGGCAGGGCTCAGGATGTCACGAATTGTGCCTTGTAATTGTATCCAGTGATATACATGCAGTTCACCTGTTAATAAAGATGTAAGCTTGATTTGAAGTTGTCAATATGCATGAATTCCCTTATATCTTTAAATATCTTAAAAAGGGGCTCGAAAGGGCAAAATTTGCGATTTATGACTATATGATTGATGTAGGTTAGGTTTATCATATCCCTAAAAATATACTTATATTTGCATTTTTGGTGAAAACCTACATCATTTAGATACCCCTCATGTTAAATTTTCCTTCAACTTCATTTTGGCACCGGAGTATGACCCGCGCCCTACTGATGTAGTCCCCCTGCATGTATTCGATTATGAGGGGTGCTGGTGTGGTACCTGCCTGTCCTAGCCCTTTCCCTGCCATGCCAGGTGGGTAGGAGTGCCAAGTTGAGCGCCACCCCCGCAGGCTTTTTTAGGTAACTCATAACAAGTCGAAGATGTTGTTTTCAAAATACACGTACCTTCCGACAGTTGATATGCCCTTCATGCACAACCATTAAGTTTTGTTTGGTTAGATCTCGGAACTAGGGACATGTCAGAGAGGTCACAACCTGGCCTCAATAATGTTTTAAATGCACATTGAAACATTTTTTTCATGAACAAATTCCAACCGACAGAGTCAACAGTGAAAGTTGTATGCATACACAAATAACGATTTAAAAAATAAAGCTTGATCTCAGGCTAGGTCAATAAAGCTTAGAGCGTAATCTCAAGGTTAGGTCACCCAGTTAAGCAGAGGTTCAAAATGTGACGTGTTTGTGTTGTGCACAGCTTTGTAATTATTATTCTTGTAAGCGGAATACGCATAGTGATCGATTATGTCCTCCGATAGCATTTCCAGTTTTAAGTCGACCTCAGGTCAGGTCACGTCACTGAGAGATGACATGAAACGTCCCAGGAATGCACGTATCACAGGCGCTCTAGAGGCTACAATAGGAATTAATGTGAAGTAAGAATCTATGGGCAATTTTGTACTCTGAGTTCGGTTTTTGATGTGACTAGAGTCCCCAAACTTGATTTAACAATTTTAGAATATAACTACTTGTAAGATGTTACAAAAAGGAAATGAAAAGAGCTTGATAACAATAAAGCATTTGATTTTGGTTTGGTGGCCCTCGGTGCATTTTCCTGAGCTCATTCTGCTTCGAAAATTATCAGTTCAGTAATTCGTCGCACACTTCCAGCTACTTGATATTGATCTAATCGTTTGCATGTTCCAGTGTGTTAGAATATGTATTCCGTTGGAGCATTACCGATAATGAAGCACGAAATCGCATTCTTACGACTTGAGTCAGAAAACTACGGCAAGACCGGGTGACAAACTTTACCTCGACATTAACTTGTTCGGCATAACCTGGAAGCTTAAGTCGAACAAGTGAACGTTGAGAACAAGTGAATGTTCGAACAAAGGTCAACAGAAGAGTAGGTCAAACAAAAGAGGTAGGAAAAATGTATCAAGTAGCTTTGGCATTTCAAGAATGGAGCTACATAATGTCATTTATCACATGTCTCTATCCAGCCTAGATCAAAAGTCAGTTGGGGTCAAGTTGACTTCCCCCAAGCACAGCGAAGGGTGGAAAATTCTGGGGTACTGGAGGGCCAAGCCATCGGTGAGCCAGGGTACAGTTTCTCTGCCTGACAGGCTACCATCGTTACCTAAGGTACGATTCCCTGCCTGTCAGGCTACCAGAGACCTCTGTGCGTTTCTAGTTTTCTGAGAACTTAGACAATGTGGTCTCGTTTCCTTCACTGTTCATTGAGCCACCGGCATATAATTTACGCATTTTCCCCATGTATTTAGCCTTCCCATCCCTCACGGTTTCTCAATGTTAAAGTTTGCCTGCCTACTTCGGCTGGCATGACACCTGGTACAATGTGATCACTGTTATCGCTACCAAAACCTCTTTTTCTTTTTAGTGGGTGGTTCATGACGTACTTTATGCAATCACTGCTAATCGGCGCCGCCCACACTGTTTCGCCGGTGGGCCGCGGGATTGGGAAATGTCCATTCGGCGCGAACGCTGAACCCGGGACCTTTGTATCCAGAGTGCAACGCTCTAACCACTCGGCCATCCCCGCCCCTACCAAAGCCCCGAGGAGCAAATTGTGTTCATGCAGGCGGCGACTCAGTGCACGATTCGAGAAGTTCTTTAGTCATTACCAAGACATGACGCCAGTCTCCGACTTGCAAGCTGTCCTGCCTCAGATGGGTTAGTCAATCCTCAGCTTGCCCTGATAACATGGAAAATTCGACCTACAATGGCTGATCTGATGTGCTCATTTCTGTCAGCACAAAAATCGCCACCTGGTTCACATCGGAACAAGGAAAAGCAGCCACCATGAGCTGCCACCTTCTATACCACTTGCCCAGATAGCATGCAGCTTGAGATACAATCGGCATCATTTGCGTCAGTCGTTATCTGAGCCATTATTTTCCGCTTGAATGGATGCCAAGGCGGGCGCGACGAGCGGAGGTGATGACCACACATATAGCTAGATAGATAGATGGATAGATGGATAGATGGATAGATGGATAGATGAAGGATGGATGGATGGATGGATGGATGGATGGATGGATGGACGGATGGATGGATGGATGGATGGACGGACGGACGGACGGACGGACGGATGCATAGATAGATAGTATATTCGGAGCCTCCGTGAAATGAAGTGTATGGCATTCACGTCAAGTACATAAAGCTGGTACGCATACACACACACACACACACACACACACACACACACACACACACACACACACACACACACACACACACACACAAACCGGCCTCCTGCGCACTACAATAAACAATTTTGTCTTTGACACGGCATCGCGGTAACCACCATGCACTGACCGACACATCAGTCTGCTTACCAATCTCACTACCCGTCTGACCGGCGGATCCTATTGTACAAGGCCAGATATCGTCACTGAATCGCCCTTGATCACTTGATCGTCACCGATTTCTCACACCCATCACTGAAGTCGTGAACCGTTTCTGTCATCGTTGAGTTTTTAACATTATTCATTTGTTAACACTTCGGTGCCTGATAGCACTTTATGAATTCTCATAGGCCTCATTCAACGATGATTGTACAGAAAGTTAAAGCTTAGTCTTTCTTCAGGACTGTGGTTCTTAACGATGATTTAAGCGATCACCCAATTATGCTTTTATGCTATGTCTATGCCCAACAAACGAGCTAAAAGGCCTTTTTTGCTGTAGCAGACATCAGCAGGGGTGAAAAACATGGACCGAAGCAAGTTGTCAACTTGATAAGATCAGTTGATCTAAATGCATAGGTATGTGTGTAAGTGCAAAATCTAAGCTAAGATATTGCGAATGATGCACAGTATTATGTTACTGGGTATGATAAAAATTAAGGCAAGCATCACTTCAGCAAAGGCGATTAACCATCAGACATCCGGAGGGTCACGCTGACTTCATGCCATTGTTAGGGATTGCCAATAGCACACCTTTTGTGTGTCGTTTGGAACACGTCGTTCCAATTGAATGAGAGGCTTGACATGGCACGACACATGCGCATGACGATCTACCCGATATTCCAGTGTGTCTGCTGCTGGACGAGCCCACCTGGGACCTGGATCCGCTCAACACCTACTTCATCATCTCGATCCTGTCTAACCACGCCAAGAAGTACAACCGGATCGTGGTGCTGACGATGGAGAAGCCGCGCTCCGACATCTTCCCCTTCCTGGACCGCGTGACCTACCTGTGTCTGGGCGACGTCGTCTACACAGGGAGCACGCGCATGATGCTCGACTACTTCCGTGTCATCGGCTTCCCCTGTCCCGAACTGGAGAACCCTCTCATGTACTACCGTAAGTAATGCGCTGACGTGCTACGTGAGCGAAATATCCTACTGTTTTCCACATGCGATGGGAGTTCACATGCGCACTACAGCAAGCATAGCAGGAAGCAAACACGTGCACATTGTTCCGCTTGCGATTCGGGAGTCTGCTTATGCTCTACCGAGGACAACAAACTTCCGCTTGCCCGTTAATAGCCACAGAAACCGGTCAAGTACCACCGTGTGTAAATCCACGCTGTTTTGCTAACATCAGGAAAACAGTTTGATGCCTATGTCCGGAGTAAAATTTCTCCATCACTACTTGTCTGATGATAGAAACTGAATGAGTTACAACCAGAAGCGTCTCTCGGTGAAGTGCGGGAGGTGGCATAGGTCGCGGGATATAACCGAGGACAGTTAGTTTGTTGGAAACCCGAAAGAAACCTTGCAGCGCACTATCTAACTGAATCGTTCCAGATTACAGAACTAGCAGGCAAATTACCACGAGTATCGGCATCTAGTAGCATTAGTGTCACTACTGTTGTGCTCTCTGTTGCTACTGTTGTGACTGAAGCCTTGATCATCCACCACTGCCACCGTATGAAGGTCGACGTCCTAATCTGTTCTCAGCTACACAGATGCCATCGATGCCCACGGCAACGTGCTAATTCTGACCTGACCTGACCTCCACCCGATCCCCGCGGCGCCCGCCCTTCCTGCCAGGGTGAGAGGCAGGCGACGCCATATGGGCTCAGCTGCTGAGTGCATCGTAAAGTCACAACCACCACGACCTCCACCCGATTCCGTCGCCAGGTCGCTCACTTGACCCCCGCCCCCAGTGTGCCTGTCAACGGTCGACCGGCGCTCTCGGGAGCGCTTCATCGAGTCGAACAACCAGATCGCGGCGCTGGTGGAGAGGTTCCGCGCCGACGGCGGCCCGTACCGCAAGCACGCGCCGCCCGACATCGAGCCGGACACCATGCAGCTGAAGGTGCCGCTGTCCGCGTATGGCCGCGCTCCGTTCCCAGCCATCATGTGGAGCCTCATCTGGTGAGGGGCGCCACAGGGCAGGTGTGGTCTGGTGAGGGGCGCCACAGGGCAGGTGTGGTCTGGTGAGGGGCGCCACAGGGCAGGTGTGGTCTGGTGAGGGGCGCCACAGGGCAGGGTGTGGTCTGGTGAGGGGTGCCACAGGGCAGGTGTGGTCTGGTGAGGGGCGCCACAGGGCGGTGTGGTTGGTGAGGGGGCCCCAAGAAAAAGGGGGGGGTTGGGGGGGGGACAAAAAAGGGGGGGGGGGGTGGGGGGGGGGGGGGGAAAGGGGGGGGGGGGGTGTGGGGGGGGGGGGGGGGGGTCTGGTGAGGGGTGCCACAGGAAAGGTGTGGTCTGGTGAGAGGCGCCACAGGGCAGGGTGTGGTCTGGTGAGGGGCGCCACAGGGCAGGTGTGGTCTGGTGAGGGGCGCCACAGGAAAGGTGTGGTCTGGTGAGGGGTGCCACAGGAAAGGTGTGGTCTGGTGAGGGGCGCCACAGGGCAGGGTGTGGTCTGGTGAGGGGCGCCACAGGACAGGGTGTGGTCTGGTGAGGGGCGCCACAGGAAAGGTGTGGTCTGGTGAGGGGTGCCACAGGAAAGGTGTGGTCTGGTGAGGGGTGCCACAGGGTAGGGTGTGGTCTGGTGAGGGGTGCCACAGGGCAGGTGTGGTCTGGTGAGGGGTGCCACAGAGCAGGGTGTGGTCTGATGAGTGGCGTAACAGGGCAGGTGTGGTCTGGTGAGGGGTGCCACAGGAAAGGTGTGGTCTGGTGAGGGGCGCCACAGGGCAGGTGTGGTCTGGTGAGGGGTGCCACAGGGCAGGTGTGGTCTGGTGAGGGGTGCCACAGGAAAGGTGTGGTCTGGTGAGGGGCGCCACAGGGCAGGGTGTGGTCTGGTGAAGGGTGCCACAGGGCAGGTGTGGTCTGATGAGTGGCGTAACAGGGCAGGGTGTGGTCGGGTGTTGCTGTTGGCTGAGTTCTGGTGAGAGGGCGCCACACGTCAGGACGTGACCTGGTGAGGGCGCCACAGGGCAGGGTGTGGTCTGGTGAGGGGTGCCACAGGGCAGGTGTGGTCTGATGAGTGGCGTAACAGGGCAGGGTGTGGTCGGGTAGTTGCATGTCTGGCTGAGGTCTGGTGAGAGGGCGCCACACGTCAGGACGTGACCTGGTGAGGGGCGCCACATCTCTGAATTTGTGATTTATTGGCAGACGATACCAATGCCAGGACATCTCTCGTTTGCCGTTGAACTCGATGCCGGGAACCCCAGATGTATTGTGGCACATCACATCTACGTGTCTGCATTTGGTTCGGCAGTTAGTGATTTGTCACGGGTAAATTGCGAATCGAAGTGTTCTATGGGCACCTGATTGGATATCGACAGCGGTACCGTTTTATCATCAAAACAATATATGACTGTGCAGGGCGTTCAACTCTACGATGATATTTTGATAACTAGTCATGCCTTGTCAATTTGTCATGCTTGCTAACAGAGTTTGTGTGGGTTCAGGAGAACATGTGATTCGGTGTTCAACTTCCGTCGAAGTGGGCTGAAGCTGCTTGGACTCAAGCTGTTCCTGATGCCAATATTCTTCTTTGTCTTGTGGAACTTTTACTTCCCACTACAGGTGTGTATTCGGTTGGTTATTGGTTTTACGACACGTCGACCGTTGAGTCATGTAGCGTCGCCAATCTCTCACGCCGATTGGTCGCGGGCGAAGAGTAGCGACAGGTGAGACTCGAACCCACAACCTTTCGATTGTGAGACGAGCATCTTACCCCTAGACCACTCATCCCCACAAGTGTGTATTTACTCCAGGCTGAAAATGGATGGATATCCCATGGATGTCGCTAAGCTGCATTTTTATCTTGCTTTTGCTACTGTCACTACTGCGGGTGAGAGAGTTGGAATTTCAGCATATTGCAATTTAATCGTCAACATGTTTAGGCCAGCGTAAGATTCGGCGGGTGGAGTAGCTAAGACGCTGCTAAGTGTGATGTGAAAGAGGTGAACACTGAATTATTGTGTGTGGTAATTGATATATGATAAACACAATATTTTATATCTCAGCACAGCATAGTTCTTGAAGCGATAAAATCCGATAATGCTATGCCAGTGACAACATACCAGACGTTTCGGCAATGGGCCGTCACGGAAAATGGCAACCAGGTCCTGTAACGTCGATCATTATGGCGCAAACACCTTATTTCCGGATTTGGTCACCTAAGCAACTCCAGCGGGATAACAAAAACTTTGTATGTATCGTGCGCTAATTGCCGCGCTATAGCGAGAAACTGGCAACTGAATAAGACCAACTACACCACACTAAATGGTGAATGGTGAATGGACTCAAATGGTGAGATGGGATCAGAACGAGACGCAACAGCTAGAAAATCCTTGTGCTTTTCTAAGCATCTAGCTGCATGGGATGCATAGCGCTTCTTCGCCCTCGTGACCAGTTGTTGCGGCTAATTCGAAACGCCAGGAACTTAGCGGCGTTTGAACTCGGGGCCTCATGGTTGCTAGGCGTAGCTTTCATGCAATGTAGTGTGCTAACGACCCTTTCGACGGAGTCTAACGAATTTATCTGATCTTCAGAATACTCAACAGTCCCTGGTGACAAGGACGGGTCTGATCTTCAACTGCTTGGCAGGCGTCTCGTTCCTCTCGATCGTCATCACAGCGGCAACTTGTAAGGAGAGGCGTGAAACCTTAGACTCGAAATGAAATACGGTGCACATATTTGGTTCCACTGAGCACAGACAGCTCTCAATAGCGCAGCACTCCTGTGCTGGAATAACCGTTGGCGACTGATGAGACCCAACATTGCGGCACCACCTATGCAGAACGTGAAGCATATAATGAATTGTTTTCCAATGTTCGTTACCAGTGCACTTACTAAGTTTATTCCGATGAACTAATATGTTCTAGCAACAGCCAGAAATGCGCTGAGAAATGCACAGCCGGCAAATGACGGCTGATTGGTTGACTTTCAGTTGGCGTGTCCCGCACACGCTACTACCAGGAGAGTCGAGAGGGCGTCTACGGTGGCGCCTCCTTTGTGTTCTGTCAGACGCTTAGCTCGCTGCCCCTCTCGGCACTCTCAGTCTGCGCCAGCGCTTCCATCATCTTCTGGTAAGCTCCTCCTCTCGTCTTAAGTATCCGCATTCCACTGGTCAGTGCTTTGACCCTCGCCATCTGAGGTGATAAATGTCAACCACCAGCATTTAATGTCACATCTACAGGAAAACTGACATCACTATGATACATTATGTGTGGATCTTCTGTCAAAACTTATTCTGGTGACGTCACCGAGCTATGACGTCATTCTAGAGACATTCAATGCAGTTGAGCCGAAAACATCGGGGAAGAGTGGTCGGGGTAAGATGCGTTACATTCGAATGCAGTTGTGGGTTCGAGTCTCACCTGTCGCTACTCTTCCCCCGCGACCAATCGGCGTGAGAAAGTTGGGACACCACAAAAAAGAAAAGGCGACGTTTAAACAAAAAAAAAAGCCGAAAACATCGGATATTGCCGAATCTCTGGGGAAAATCGAAGTCTGGGCATGCCTTTTGCAATTAATGCGCTTTGATTATTTATTTAGCATGATTAGATGTTGCCACACCCTGCCATGTGACCAGTGGTGTTGTCAATGATCAAGGTCATTGACGTCGGTTGGCCCCCACTTCTCTCTTAACAAAATGCATTCTAGTGCAATGTATGACTTTCATTCAAATATATTGACCATTTTTACTCCTTCAAGCTCCAAGGAAGTCTTCGCAAGCTTCTGCAAGCCATTGCTTGTAACACTTGGTGTGAGCCGCAGAAATCTAGCGTGATGAAGCCGGTTGGACGTGCACGTGATGAGCTCCAGTAAGATGGCAAAACCGCTAGCGCTTGGTGTGAGCCGCAGTAATCTAACGTGATGAAGCCAGTTGGACATGCGCGTGACAAGGTCGAAAGAGATGGCAGAGCCGCTAAAAACGCTTCCGAACCTATGTTTTCTAAGCGTATAGATTCAGAGTTGCACCGAAATGCATAGCATATTATGCTGTGTTCATCTCGGTTTTCGCATATCAATTTTGTTCTTCTTACATTTTGCTAGCATTAGCGCGCTGGAATTGACGGGAGAAATACGGGTCGGACTTGCATCTTTATTCGTGTCTTCGCAGGGGTCTGGGTCTTGGCGACCGGTACTCCACCACCGACGCCCTCTGGCAGTGGTTCCTCTTCTTCACCGTCCTCTGGGCATGCTACGCCTTCATCGAGCACCAGACCATGCTGTTGCTCATGGTCTGCAAGTCCTCCTTCAACGCGGCCATCGTCAGCTTCTACTTCACCGTCACCTACATCCTCATCGGCAGCAGCACACTTAAGTGAGCAACACACAGAGCAGCGTAGTCAGACAAATTATGGAGATAAAATGTTCACGCACGCACTTCGTGAATAAGCATACTGCACCTGTTGCTGATGGTACTCGTGAATAAAGATACCGTACGTTTTGCTGATAGTACTCGTGAATAAGAATTATGTACGTGTTGTTGATGTTACTCGTGAAGGTACCCTGTCATTTTTGCATTTCAACTTGAAGGAAAAGCACACACAGAGCTTTATTATTGATACATGGTGCTTGAATCTCACCGAAATATGCCTGAGTACCATGCATCCTTCAGAAAATTAATGTTTAGCGTCTGTCGCGGAACTTAGAAAACACTACCACTACCGAAGCAACACCTGAGATTTTCGCAACCATAAAATATCACTAGTACACGAGAATACAGCCAAGGTGATTTTTTATCTCTTCTGATTTTGTATATACTTTAATCGAACAGTTAGTGTTTGTCTTGTGGAAGTAGCCGGTTCAATACCCACCGTAGGAATATTTCTCGATTCCGACTTTAGTCATCCTGGAATGTCTAAACCATTCGTTCCTGCCCTTCCTCCAGTGTCGATGAAGTCACTACGAATGGTAACATCGCTACTATTTCATTCAGGACTCTGGTTGGGCTACCCAAGTGGCTGTACTACATCAGCTACGCCATCATCTACCGCTACGCCAGCGCGTTCCTGCACGAGCAGATGTTCCGAGACAACTTCGTGGCGCTGCCGTCCCGCAACGCGTCTGCCCAGATCAACTGCATTAGCAACAATGCCCAATACGGCTGCAGGTTCGCGCCGTGCAATTCATGCTTTTTCTGCAGAGCTGCCACTTCTTGCTGGTGATGTATATTCCAGACGCCGTTTTCTGATCTGAATGTCACTGAGTTCGAGTTCACAAACACTGCATTCGAGGTTGAAGTGGAGACGAGCTGTTGAGCCTATTTATGCGGTGTCCCAGCAGCTGATGAGGGCTGAAATGTACCAAGTCGTAAGCCACGTTTACAACGCCAATAAACAGAAAAGGCGCTAAGGCTGCGGAGACGTCGGTTAGACACAAAATTGATACTTGAACTGCTACACGCCATTTCGACACTACATTTAATAAAATAACTGCTATGAATATTGTTGTCGAAACGTCTGGTTTTTGTCACGCCTTTCTGTTTATTAGCATTATAAACGTTGCTATATGCTTCCTGTGAAGTGTTAGGCGCTTTCCAAGGCACTAGGCGCAAATGCAGTATGCCGAGGCGCACTTTCCTGGGCAGCGGACGCTTTCCAAAATATTATTTGCTTTTATTCATGGCGCAACAACTGTACATTTTATCCGTGTGGCGAGCAGGAGGGGGAGGGGGGACTGGTGGAAGCTGGGAAGAATGAGCTTCTGCCTAATGCGAAGCTCAATACTTGAGTTATTCATATCACATGTATCTAGCGTATGCATTCAAAACTAGCTCACGTTTGACATAAAATAATCATGTCATCACGATCAGCTTCTGAAGGCTAATACCCTTCGATTGCAATAGACCTAAGCCTAGCCATCTGTATGTGAACATACTTGCCCCATTTGCAACGTCGCTCTTCAAAACTCAGCACACGCAACACCTCAACGCTCTCACACACGGGACCCAATCTTCTCTGCTCAGGTACTTAAACGGCACTCACTACTTGCAAGAGCGGTACAACTTGGGCAACATCAAGAACCCGGTGGACGACCTGCACCTGTACTGGAACTTCGCCTGGACGTTCGCCTTTGTGGCCGGCCTCGTGGTGCTCAACGTCGTCGCGTACAGCATGCCGCTGCCCAACTTCATCAAGAGCAAATTCAGGGAATAGGTGTCCCGGCTCTGCCTGTACCAAGTGTGACAAGTGAGGAGTGTTGCAGATGAGCGACACCATGCCAGTTCCGAGGCGCACGTTTTTTGTTGGAAGTTGTGATCTGCGGAGCTGTACAAGTTGTCGCTTGCGTGTGTCTACGTTGATATTTATAAGTGCGCATGTCATGTGACTATCTTTCACCCCGTTTACATGAAAAGCGAAACTTCCCAATACGATGCGATTAGGAAGGCTTACGAAAACATTAGTTTTGCAATCGGCATTCTGACATTCCAAAGCATCTGACAAGCTCAACAATATATTCGTAAGTTTTTCCAATTGAATGGTGTTCGGATGTTCCGCTGCTCATGCGGACAAGGTATTTGTGTTCTGTCGAGAGAATACAGATAGGATATGCACACAGAAGCAGTCGATTCGTAACCTAAAATTTTATGCACGATGCAATGCTTTCTACTAGGTGTATAAGTGTTCTTCAGCTAAGCTTGGTACATATGAATTAAATTTGTGGAGTGCTTCAGCAATCTGATGTATTCGTTATCATTCAGATATTTCGTGAAACATTTTCAATCGAAACTACAGGAAGCATCTCTCTATGTTACTGTACATACCGCATAGACACAGGTGCAGATTTACATGTACTGTATCAGATCGGCATATTGTGCACCGTTCGTGATGCTGATTTTAGCTGCCTTTTGCTTGTTGATCTTATATTTCCGTGTGTGTTACCAACACTGGGTTTTAATAATACAACCGTTTGAAGATAGTTGCAGAAATTTCGCACCAATTAAGCATAGTTGGTTAAAAACAATGACCTGTTCACGTAGTTACCTAAAATAGTGAATTGACAACTACACGGACGTTTTAATGTTATCGTAATACATCACATGGTTCAATGAATATGCACATTTATAGATGCACATTTTCTTCACCACACCAATTTAATTTCCTGTGCATTATGGCACGCCGCTTCCTATCATCTGCATACTGTCCATTCATCACGTACCTAAAAGTACAAAATATAACTGCATGTCTGGTGCCATGTCTGGTGCCTATTCAGCTTACGGATGACAAATACCACAGTATCGATCGGCCCAGGTATCGCATGCAATTATAATTCAGTTTGCGTCGAGCTCTGATGGGGCTGTTGCGAGAATGGAACCATAGGCATGAAGCATGCAATCAATTAGTCATCAGTCAGCAGCCTGAGTGTGACTTCAGTACGACAGCAACTCTGCACGCACGAGCTCGGCGGAGTGGCGTTTCCGACGAGTCGCACCCCCCCCCCCCTGCGCAGGACTCGTTCCAGTGTTCATACGGACGAGTCGTCTTTCGCCGGCACGTTGTTGGAGAGGGTCCGCTCCAGCTGCAGGACCTGGTCTTTGTCGACGTCGCCCTCCAGCTGCAGGATATTGTCGCCGGGCAGCGGGCTGTCCACCACCTTGCCGGTCCTGAGGCACAGAGCGAGCGGACGTAAGCTGCCACCTCTGGTGAGAAGCGTCATCAGCAGTCATCATAGTAGCTGTAGAGACTGGCGTTTCTACAGCCGCCTGTCAGGTGCCATTTCTGGTGAGAAACGGACGTCAACTGCCATTTCTGATGAGAAACAGGTGTCCGATGCCATTTCTGGTGAGAAACTTGAAGTACCACCTCTGGTGAGATGCAGATGGCGGAATATATATATATATATATATATATATATATATATATATATATATATATACATATATATATATATATATATATATATATGCAAACCAATTGCATCCTTCTAGATTTGACACTGAATTATCGGTCAATTGTTGCACGAGTCATCACGGCACAGAACATCAGCGGAATTCAATACGATTGCAGGGACAAAGGATATTACAGAGTGGTCAATGCATTAGTAATCCGCTGGTCGGGCTGAGTGACGTGGCTCCAGCGACCCGCCCATTATATCTGGTGTAACGGCGTGAGATCATCTGGCGTCTCTGGCTTCCATCCCATGCCTTGTTGAGATATTGGGGGAGGGGGAGAATTGCGTTGCTTACCAAACATACCAATATATAAGGTGGATTTCGTACCAGGTACTTCCAAAGAACAGCTGAACTCTAAATATGGCATTCTAATATGATAATAAATGACTCAAAATATGATATTCATCTTGGTCTTATCGGAGCAGTTTTGGAAGCCAAGCAAGACTGCGGCAAACGCTCCCATGGGGCAACACATAATATCCTATAAGTTAAAAGTAACTTCTCGAATTGCAATGCATTGGGGCTTGAGGAGTGCGTTTTCAATATCGTCGATGCTCTAATACGGATGTAAGTAAAAACGATAAAACCCAGCCACAGAAGCTTGGGACATGCCATTATTTTGCTGACCTCTCTGGATTCTCCAGTTGATGCAGATAACGTCCAGTTTATTAGCAAATCCTTAAAAATACGGACAGACAGATCACTTTTCCAGTGGCCGCACACAAACATTCGCTGTCTGTTCAGCACAATTTAGTGGAGACAGCGCAACCATTAAAAAGCCTGTGCACTCTTTGCCAATGTAGCCCCCAACACAGCAGCGATACCGCATTTGATTCATGAATGAACTTCTTGTGTCTATTCCGGTACATACACACACGCACACGCACAGACTCACTCATATATATATATAGAATGTATAATATATGTGTGTGTACGTGTGTGTGTGTGTATGTGTATGAATATATGTGCGGCAAAAGGTCACATCCCAACCCGACCCGACTTTTATATTTTTGCAACTTGGGAATTTATTACAGCCTTTCAAGCCCCAAATACTTAGCTCATAATTTGGCATGCTCCGTTCATTTTGATCGTATCTGCCTTGCCATAATATTTGCGACCAGTATTTGATCGTATCTGCGACCAGTATTCGAACTATTTTTCGAAAGAAAACAATTATGGCGGAGGTTAGCCAGTACCGGACCGGCCAGCCGTCAGTCATCAGATTACGTCATACCACGTGACCTGCGTGCCCCGGGGCTGATCGGCCGGCCATTTCACTGACAGTGTTGCAGGAGATCCTGCTTTGAGCGAATGTGTGGCGTTAGTTGAGCGGACAGACTATGAGACACAGGGTCGTGACATGGCGTGCGATCTACGCTATTTGGCATCAGTTCGGAGTGTTGGATTCAGCTGTGAGTTACGTGCATGCCATTCTTCAGAGGAGCCCAAGTTCAGCACGTGTGCCAGTGCAGCTAATTTCCATTGGAACGGATTGATCTCCAGGGCGCCTGTTCTGCCGAACTCACTGTTCCTCAAAGGAGGCTCTTCCGCCGAACATAGTGCACGCGTGTCAATTTTGCCAAATATGGTAGACATGTGTCAAATTTGCCAAATATGATGTGCGCGTGTCAAAACCGCCGAATATGATGCACGCGTGTCAAATTTGCCGAACACGGTGCACGTTTGTCAAATTTGCTGAATATGGTGCACGTGTGCCAAATTTCAGTGCACTGTGCCAAACCTCGTTCCGACTATTTCTGAAATGTCTCCATTGCGCCGAAATGAGACACCATACGATAATTTCTCCATGTTTTCCCAGGGGAGTCCAATTACGGTAAGTCCACCAGTGTTCTGATCACTATCACTCCCGAGCATGTGCCCGCAGCCCTGCTGCCATGTAGCCAACAGCATGTTTACCTCGTACCGCGCCTTTAATGACTCCGTATACTGGGAGCAATATGATATATAATAATAAGCTAGGATGAATGTTGTAAAGCAATGAACAAAATAAACAATTTTGTGAACTGGAGTTCAATGGAAACAAAGTTACCCATACAAATGCTGCATGTTGAATGCTGAATGTGGTAGCACATAGAACGATCCATATGCACTATTTGTTTTAGAGCTTTAATCTGATTAGCATATAACATAGCACATGACTTGCCCTGATAAAGGTGACATCTTGAGGAATTGGTATGGTGCAATTAGGCTAAGCGCTCTCAACTGCATAACTTTAGACCGAGTTAAACAACTACAGGTAGCATAGGCAGGAGCGAACTGTTGCAGTGCACATCAGTTAAAATGAGATCGTGCGCTTCTTAGATTAAACGTCTTTACGGTGTGACTGTAAACCATAAAATATATCCGGAACGACTTCGATTTCAGCGCGGTTTCTCTTCAACATGCCGGGCCATTATTCGTCTGGACAGGACCGACGTTTATGGCGCACGGACAGCGGCCAACGCTAGTTAGCTCGCGCCGGGGAACAGATTAACCTATCTGTGGGCCGCCGTAGCCGTCGCCCAATAACTCGGACACCGGTCGCGCTGTCCTGGTCAGGTCGACGTGCGGCGCTGCCGGTAACAATGCCCTCCGACTTGGCTGCCAGTTCTTGCAAGAGCAATCCGGTCACGCACTCCTTTGCACCTTTAATGTCAATATAAGTGGTACTGATGGACTTAAGCTTGAGCAAATTTTGTTTCAGTACTCCTTTCAACACATTTTCCGTTCGTAGAGCTTGAGCCAGCTGGCTGTTACAGGCCTACTCTATACAGGTTCTGATCCAGAGTGAATTTTAGGAAAGTGGCAGCCCTCTCTTTTGGGAAAAATACAACAAATTAAAAATATTTAGTCCCGCAAACTTATTGAATGCATGGGAGAGAAATATCGCCACGATGCCGTCGCAAAAGAAATCCAGTAAGCATTTCGCCACATTCATTCAAAATGAAGGCTTAATTAAAGATTCAGGGCGCACTGCCGTCAAAAGGAAACCGAATGGAGGCGACTTCAACTACGGAGCCACTTGAATTCGATTGACCTCCCGAGAGCTGGTCTGGAGCGCCACTGACTATAAGACCAACTGTCTATGTGTTACCACCGATTGTGTTAATGTCTACACTGAGAAGCAACAGTCACCCCTTGCTCAGAATCCTATTCTATCATGGCATTCAAATTACCACGTTTCCACATACTTTACCGTTCGTGTATTGCTGTCTATAGCTTGGTATTTACTCTGGAATGCAGGCATGAGTGGTAATGAACGAACCCACACAAGAAAGCATGGGATCACGTCCATTGCTTCCCATTTGTCATGCTTAATTCCCGCCCGTCCGGCATGATTGATGTTCACAATCGCTCGCCACCCACTCGTACTGCGCTCCACGCGCAGGTGACGAACGATTCAGCCACAGTTCACACGACCTCGATGCCCTTCTGCTCTGCTCTGCACCATCGCCCAGTTGTGGATGGTGGTGACCAGTACATTCCACTCGGCGTTGGCTGTGGCTCTCACTCTCAGCTGACGATACCGTCACGGACAGCGCCCATTGCGCTCGATGCTGCACGTTCTCACCCATCATCGTTGACGCTGTACATCCTGGAGACCCCTTTTTCCATAACTGGCGGCTTATTGACGAGCTCGGTGATACGAGGCAGCTCCATACCGGGCGCCTCCTTCTCCTTCTTCACCATTTCCTGCAGCTCGTCCAGCAAGTCCAGCTGCTTCGCTATGTTCGCGGATTGGGGCGGTGTAGGCTGGTCCGGCGGGGAGAAACAATGTCAATTGTGGGAACAATCCCAGTTTTCCTTCAGCTTGCACCATGCTGGGTGGATATGTTTTTTTAATCGTTTTTTGTTCTTATTACAAAGATTTGTTCTCAATTTCCAGCATAAATCGTAAGTAAAAAATCTTGCTTTTTTCAGTCATCTTCGAGCCACGCAGTGTGATATGGATTCGTCTCCACAGCATAACCTAGGTTAAATTATTATTTGTTGCATGTGTACCTACAAGTCTACACCAGCTATGAGCCAATGTTCATGTATAATCGCTACATTGTAAATCGGAGAAATGCAGGCAGAGTTACGAATTATGTTGAATATTTATGCTGTGTAACGATAGCATACATGGACCACATTGTTAAGTACATGTTGAAATTAACTCCTGGTCATCCAAAATTTACAATGGAAGAACCACTAAGCACTTGTGATTTATGAGGTATGTGGTGCATCTGCTTCGATGTCATGCAACATGTCCGGAACCCATGCCCCCACTACAGGAGAAACACATTACATGCGATATCTATCGGCCCCAACTGACCTGATCAGTCGGCCCCAGCTGACCTGATCAGTCGGCCCCATCTGACCTGATCAGTCGGCCCCATCTGACCTGATCAGTCGGCCCCAGCTGACCTGATCAGTCAGCCCCATCTGACCTGATAAGTTGGCCCAAGCTGACCTGATCATTCGCGGCCCAAACTGATCTGATCAGTCAGCCCCAGCTGACCTGATCAGCCAGTCCCAGCTGACCTGATCAGTCGGCTCCATCTGACCTGATCAGCCAGCCCCAGCTGACCTGATCAGCCAGCCCCAGCTGACCTGATCAGTCGGCCCCATCTGACCTGATCAGTCGGCCCCAGCTGACCTAATCAGTCGGCCCCAGCTGACCTGATAAGTTGGCCCAAGCTGACCTGATCATTCGCGGCCCAAACTGATCTGATCAGTCAGCCCCAGCTGACCTGATCAGCCAGTCCCAGCTGACCTGATCAGTCGGCCCCATCTGACCTGATCAGTCGGCCCCAGCTGACCTGATCAGTCAGCCCCAGCTGACCTGATCAGCCAATCCCAGCTGACCTGATCAGTCGGCCCCATCTGACCTGATCAGTCGGCCCCAGCTGACCTGATCAGTCGCCCCCATCTGACCTGATCAGTCGGCGGCGAGTCCTCTGTCGACTCGAAGGCGGCATTGGTGTAGATCGTGGGTGCTGCCTTGGGTGTCTTCAGTGCCGACTTGAGTGGACTCCCCGGCGGCACCTGAGAGCTGAAGCGCGCGTAAAGCTGCTGATGACGGTGACGACCGCGCAGCTCCGGGTCGTAGTCTTGGTAGTCGTCGTCGTTGAACACACTGTGCAACTGCTTCTGTAGACAGTAGACCCACAGGTCAAAGGAGGCCCATCGCTGCCACATCGCGTTCGTGGCGATGGCACGTGTGCGTGTTTTTTTTTTGCGCGCATCTAACTGTTTAAACTGTCATCTAAATATCTGTTTTTCATCAGAATATCACCATGCAACATTAGCACCCAATGAAGCGGGGAGGAGTAGCTATATATATGCAAATACATACACGCATTTTATGCCAATGCTATGTGTGCGTGAGCATGTGTGTGTGTGGAATGGTGAGTGATCTCTGGAATGGTACCAAGTATGACGAAGTCGACTAACAAATTTACGGACACCTGAACCTGAGAACCATCTCTGGTATTTCCATTGTTGGTCCGGTATTAGACTCTGTCACACCTTTAAAGCTTTCATGTCAGACATCAGGAAGATCTCGGCACAAGAAATGAACAGACGTTTTACGCGATAATATCTGACGTTTAGTTTTCGAGATTGCGGTGAGGGGGAGGCCGCTACGTGACCCCCATGCCTAGCTGCTTCGGTGAGGGGGAGGCCGCTACGTGACCCCCAGCCTAGCTGCTTCGGTGAGGGGGAGACCGCTACGTGACCCCCAGCCTAGCTGCTTCGGTGAGGGGGAGGCCGCTACGTGACCCCCCATGCCTAGCTGCTTCGGTGAGGGGGAGGCCGCTACGTGACCCCCCAGCCTAGCTGCTTCGGTGAGGGGGAGGCCGCTACGTGACCCCCCATGCCTAGCTGCTTCGGTGAGGGGGAGGCCGCTACGTGACCCCCATGCCTAGCTGCTTCGGTGAGGGGGACGCCGCTACGTGACCCCCATGCCTAGCTGCTTCGCAGCTGACTGGGGCCCTCCCGTAAATAGGATACAAGTAATCATTACAATCATTGTAAACTCCAAAACATGTGAATAGCTTTTGGGCACCTTACCAGTTATTTAAACAGAACAACTACCATGTGAAGAACTGCGCAACCATGAGTATATTGGGCATGCGATGACGTTTACCAGGAAGGTGGATGCCAGATTTACTTGCATACAGGGACACAGCCAGGGTTTTCTTAAGGGGGTCCGATTTCAAAATGTCACGAAGCAGAGACCGCTTTCGGTTCCAAAGCGTCCCAAAGATTTCTGGTTTTGCGTGCTGAAAATCCCCAAATTTCGTGTTTGATCTAGTGTATTTATGTTGCTAAGGAGGGGATGGGGCGGGACGGCCCCGGCCCCCTTGGTTGCGCCTCTGCTTACGTAGTCATCTTCAGGAACTTCCTCGGGTATTTCATCGAAGGCAGTTCCCATATCCTTGCCAGTTATTATCATGTCTGCCAAGCATTCGTCGTCCACATCACCAACACTTTCTTCTGCTTGTCTGGCTCTGGAACACATGGATTGACTGCTAGAACAAATGGCACCAGCTATCCCAGTGGTCACACACTAAAATCAAGACTTTTTCTTCTCTGCTGGTGGCGTCAAGTCGGCACGTATCGATCCGGTGCGTTGGCATCCGTACATACATCGTAAGTTAGTAAGACAACATTTCATTGAGTTGATTGCAAGCGAACCTGGAAATACATAGAGGTGGCACTCACAAAAAGTTGTCAACTAGTTGTGGACACAACTGCACCAACCGAAGTTTCAGTTGCATCAGGAAGTGGAACGCTCAATGTGTTGTCGTGAACTATTTCTAGTCAGAATTTGTTCGTCTTCTGATGTTGTTTAAATATATATATATATATATATATATATATATATATATATATATATATATATACGAATAAATTAAACGGCAGTCACGATGCGAGCAACACCTATTAGAGACGCTTACTTGGCGGCTTTGAGGCGGATGATGAGCAGCATGGCGAACATGAGCAAGCCCAGCGGCACTATGGCGATGGCGAAGCCCCACCACCAGGTTTCGTTTGCCTCGTCCAACTCCAGAGACACCTGAGCGGCAGTGGATGTTGGCCAACGCAGACAAACTCCATTATGCAAGCCAGGCAAACCATTTATGCTGTGAAATGCTTACATCCCATCGAACTTAGCTGTCTGATACTCGAGAAGGTCGGAATTATGTTGAAGAAGTATAAATGTTCCTTTGAAAAAGAGAGCATGTGTAGTCTGGCTGCAAGTGAGCATCATTTGGAAGCTTATTCAGGCTTCGATTGCTGTTATCTTCTTTATTTCCTCGATACTGATTGAGTTTAAATATCCGAGTTGTTTTCAATGCTTAACGGAAATGTTCTACGTGGGAAAACATAGGTAATCATGGGTGATCGTCAATGGGGCATGGATACCTACGTAGTATAACATTGATAATCTTAAGCGGCATGTCAGCACTTCTGGGAATACACAAGCCTGCGGTAAGTGACAAACAATCTTGGTCGCATGGTGACGGCCAACGGAACCATCTGTTGCTTCCACGACCTGCACATCGCCTAGTGCACCATTCCCCAGTTTGCGGCAGAATACGTGAGCGCTCACCGTATAGCCCAGGTCCCGGTTGATGGCGTGGTTGTACTGTAATGCCAGAATGTGTGAGCGCGGCACCGGATAGCCAGGTCCCGGTTGATGGCGTGGTTGTACTGTAATGCCAGAATGTGTGAGCGCGGCACCGTATAGCCAGGTCCCGGTTGATGGCGTGGTTGTACTGTAATGCCAGAATGTGTGAGCGCGGCACCGGATAGCCAGGTCCCGGTTGATGGCGTGGTTGTACTGTAATGCCAGAATGTGTGAGCGCGGCACCGTATAGCCCAGGTCCCGGTTGATGGCGTGGTTGTACTGTATTGCCAGAATGTGTGAGCGCGGCACCGTATAGCCCAGGTCCCGGTTGATGGCGTGGTTGTACTGTAATGCCAGAATGTGTGAGCGCGGCACCGTATAGCCAGGTCCCGGTTGATGGCGTGGTTGTACTGTAATGCCAGAATGTGTGAGCGCGGCACCGTATAGCCAGGTCCCGGTTGATGGCGTGGTTGTACTGTAATGCCAGAATGTGTGAGCGCGGCACCGGATAGCCAGGTCTCGGTTGATGGCGTCGTGCTATTGTGGCAGAATGCGTGTGCACTCACCGTATAGCCCAGGTCCCGGTTGATGGCGTCGTTGTACTCCTCAATAACGCCGCGCAAGTCGTCTTCGAAGAACGCCCAGTCGCCCTGAGTGGTCAGCATCTCCACGTACCAGGTGACCCGGAAGCAGTTTGGGTCGGGGAGCACCCACCCCGACACGTAGTCACACATCAGCCAAGTGTTGAACTGGATGTCGTCCGTGCTGTGGGCAGAGAGTGGAGAATGCGGCGCCGACCGTGGGTAGACGGAGGACACACCGAAGCCTGCGTCGTGCCCACGCAGTGTAATTACCAGAGAGAACTTGTCACAAGCTGACGAAGAATTACCAGACAACCAGACAAAGAATGTAATTACCAGACAACTTGTCACAAGCTGACGAAGAATTACCAGACAACCAGACAAAGAATGTAATTACCAGACAACTTGTCACAAGCTGACGAAGCAAAACTGAAATGGAGTGAACTACATGAAATTCACCAAGCCGACTCCGGGGACGAGTGGTCTAGGGGTAAGATGCTGGTCTCACAATCGAAAGATTGTGGGTTCGAGTCTCACCTGTCGCTGTTCTTCGCCCGCGACCAATCGGTGTGAGAGATTAGCGACGCTATATGACTCAACGGTCGACGTGTCGTAAAACCAATAACCAACCAACCAACCAAGCCGACTCCAGTGATAATTTTGGAATGCAAGCCGCCAATGGAAGTTCACGAACTTCGGCCTCGGTGTCAAACAGTAGTATGTGATCATACCGCAGCCCGCAGTGTTCCTCCAAATGCACATTTGGCTGGCGAGCAGGGCCACTACCGCGCCAGCTTACTGCACGGGTCGCCACACAGGGATGTTGTGACTGTGCCTGTAGCGGTCGGCATAGGTGGCCAACGTCGTCTTCAGCTTGTCAACGGCGTCACTCGACTCGTTCACAAACTGGCTCGGGTCGGTGCCGGTGATGTAGATGGCCAGGTCGAAGGCGCCGGCTGGGGTCGGCGGGTGGTTCTTATCGGTGGTACTCGGCTGCGTGCTCGTCGTGCCCACGATCTCTGAGAGGGACGATCAAAGTGGCCTTGAGCTCGGCAACTTTTGTCAATGATGACCGACTGTGTGCTCATCGGAGACACTCTCTGAAGGAGAGGGTTGGGCTGACGTGAAGGTGGGTGATTGTTATCGGCAGTGCTTAACTGAGGTCTGATCGTGCTCTGATTTCTGCCGGATCCGATCAGACCGACAACGAGGTGATAAGGCTCACATACCATCAGACAGAGGTGAGGGGCATCGAAAGTGGTTGTTTCAGGACCTCCAGCTGTGTCTCTGAAGTGCAGCAACCAGCGGGAGAACTTCCGCAAGAAAACACAATCGAGTTTGTCTACTCAGCGTACGTGCTAAACGGATTCAAAGTGATAAAGTTGGTGAAACCAGCCTGTACATAAATTCAAGCTCAGATTCTTTGAGACTCTGACCTAGTACGGTCTCGGTCAAGGTCACCTGGTCAGTTTGGCTACTCTGTTTATCTACCCGCTAGCGTGCTACGTCATCTGCTACGACATCCACTACCTCTCTCTGTTCGCTGACGGACAGAGATCGGGAACACGTTCGCGGGCCTGCCCACCTTCTGCCACGTAGCTGATTCGGAAGGGACTGCGCGGCCGGTCATGGTTGCGCGACAGGAAGTAGACGTAGGCCAAGCCACCGGAGATGTGGTACTTCCCGGTAGCAAACTTGCCCGTGAGCAGGGTTCCGGCGGACAGATGCTGCCACGGGCCACTGCCTGCAGATGTGCTCGTCGTCAGGTCAGTGCGTTATCCCTGCAGGTCAGGTGATTTCGGCTATGAAGATCGCATTCGACGAACTATGAAGATCGGATCAGGTCAGCTCTGTAGGCCAGCTCAGGTGAAATCTGCAGATCAATTGGAATGCACTGTACCGGTTAGTTTCGACCAGATATGCAGAGCAGCAGCCTCGTACTCCAAAGGACGTTGCTTTGGTACCAGCTCCAGTTTATCTGGCTTTTGTCCTCACGGAGCGATCAGCTTGACCAAGTGGGGAGCTCACCGTCCCCGCAACAAGCTGCGGTGTAGCAACGTTTAGCACTCCAAAGGCCTGGCCCTCTACCGACACAAGCCGAACAATCTCAAAGAGGCCTAATGCAGAATAAGATCAACACTGATCCAAGGTATTGTATTTGTATTTGGATCTGCTTACAAGTATATCCACGTAGCTCGTGGCACATGTGAATGTGAAGAAAACAAAAATTGCCGAACAGGAAGACACGTGGGGACTTGGCAGTTACAGCTGCAGCATAGATCACTGCAGCAAATTGGCGCCGGCTCAACAAGCTGCAACAAGGATAAGGGTATAGGAAGGCCAAGGAATTTAATGGTAGTTCGGGATCAAGGAAAGGTAGTGATGTTCGGCAACGCATATCATATTTTTAGAAAGCAATGATGAATGAATGAATCGTTTCGAATGATAAAAAAACAATGATGAATCGTTTCGCAGCAATGGTGCGCTTGTTCGGGTTCGTTAATGCTTCATTGTCTTCGTAGGTCACTGATTCGCGTTCTTCACATCATTGTTTTAAAACTATAATTTGCATTGATTCACGTTTTCGTGTTTTCTATATTCTGAACATTCTTAGCAGCGGTGGTGTAGCTTGCAGCGTTGGACATATTTTGTTCGAGCTTTCAGTTCGCGTCAGCAAGTGTACCGGGCCATTTTGAAGTATGCCAGACCATTTTGAAGTGTCCCAGACCAATGTGGGATGTGTCAAAACACGGCCATCGACGAAGCGAGGGCAGCTCGGTTGAGGGTTGCCAAAGGGTAACAAACAGGATTATCCGGACAAAGAAAGGATCGTAGGGTGTAGGTGACATCACCAGGATAAGTCCGCACGTGATGACAGTCTCATATACAGGTGTCACATAACGCGATGCACTGAACCTACTAGGAATTTCTCAACTTTCCTCGTGCCAAAAGAAGTGCGCCACTTATCAGGTTTGCACAGTTGTCGCTTTCCGCTGTAGCTATGGCTTCGTTTCAAGGATGGCTTGCAGTAATGGTACGGTGATGGAACAGTCGTGGGCATCGGCCGTTGCTTCACATGGGCTTCGAGGCCCCAAGCTATCATCTGTTGGTGTATGTGTATATACCCACGGGACGCATGCTCACAGCTACACAAGCCACACGACTTGCGAGGTTGTTCAAGTGGCATAGCAGGCACTTGCTCTGCTCAGAAAAAGAGCGGCTGATGCCTGACACCGAGCCGTCTGGGAAGGAACAGCTGCCTCAGAGCGACGACTTGTTCAGGACGATTCACACTTTCAAAGAGTGTTCGCAATGTTACGTTTCTGATATCATCGGCGTGGTAAGCCACGACGCCTCAACAGTTACCATATCCAATGATGAGCAGGTCATCCGTCGCCGGGTCCAGGTTGACATGCTGCATGGTGAAGTTGATGTGGTAGGCGTTGATGTCCAGCATCCAGAGCCGCTCGGTGTTGAGCGCGTAGTCTGCGTGTTCGGTGGCGTTGGTCTGTTCCGGCGCTTCTAGCGTGCCCGTGATGTCGTGAAGTGTCTCGTTCACTTGGGCTGCCAGCAATACACCATAGTCAGCGCCTGGTACACGCCTCGTGTGAAGCCCGCTAAACACACACAAACACACACACACACACACACACACACACACACACACACACACACACACACACGCACATCAGAGAGAGAGAGAGAGAGAGAGAGAGAGACATACACACACGCATATATATATATATATATATATATATATATATATATATATGTGTGTTATGTGTGTGTGTATGCGGACGCATCATGTATATTTTCCAAACCTCCTGGGATCCATCTGACAGTTTCCAAGCTGTACCACGTACCCAAGCAATGCGTCTGCTCACAGTTTGTGCTGAAATGCTCTGGGGCATATCATCATGACAGTTGCATAATGAGCTTATTGTAATAGTGATGTTTTAAAGAGGTATATGAAGGCTGAGCGGGATAGTATAGCACAATCATCAACGAGCAGCTAAATAAAGTGAGGAAAAAAATCGACCTCTTTGTCTCTGCTGATCTGCTCTTTTCCTCTGTGTCGTGGCTTATGATGTCCATCCTCACTCTGGTTGTAGGCGGTGAGCGTCATCTCCAGGTGTCCTCGACTCCCGGCTGTGCCCGCCCTCTGGTACTGCACGGTCAAGTTGGCGCCCCCGCTGGCCACCCACGCCTCCTCACTGGAGGTGAGCACGACCAGCTCACTGGTGCCCTCCAGCAGGATGAGGCTCTCGTCGGCTCCCAGCCGCGAGGTGGGCAGCAGGTGCAGGCGGATCACGGTGTCGCTGGTCCCGCTGAACGTCCACGTGATGACGCTCTCCTGCTAGCAGTGGACGAGTCACAGCGTCACGAGACACTTCGTTGAACTGGTCAGTATTTGGGCTGGGAACGATGTCAGGGACGATGTGAGACTTGCGTTATGCGTCACGGAAGATGCAAGAAGGATCACTAGATACAGCATAGATGCACTCATCACCAATACGTATGGAATCTGGAAGACAGTGTCTGATCAGTGAGTCAGTCAGTCAGGAAGACAGTGTCTGGTCAGTGAGTCAGTCAGTCAGGAAGACAGTGTCTGATCAGTGAGTGAGTCAGTCGGGAAGACAGTGTCTGATCAGTGAGTCAGTGAGTCAGTCAGGAAGACAGTGTCTGATCAGTCAGTCAGTCAGTCAGTGGGGAAGACAGTGTTTGGTCACTGAGTCAGTCAGTCGGGAAGACAGTGTCTGGTCAACTGCGCGAGGTTGTGTCCTATTTTGCTCGCTCCGTTTCGACGAAGCTGGGACTACTGTGGAAATTCGAATGCGTGTGTTGCTTGTTGAACTTACGCATTCTTAAGAAAGCTTCGTAATCACGTAAAATATTTGATCCATTGGTCATCTGGAGCAAACCCGCATTCGGGAAACTACAAGTGTGTTTACCTGACAACTAGCGTCATACGGCGACGTTGTCGGGAAACAATAAGTGTGCTAACTGGACAGGCAGCGTCATACGACGACGTGGTCGGGGAACTATAAGTGTGCTTACTGGACAGGCAGCGTCATACGACGACGTGGTCGGGGAACTATAAGTGTGCTTACCGGACAGGCAGCGTCATACGACGACGTGTTGAGCCAAGTGACGACTAGATCTTCAAGACCACACGAGTAGTTGCATTGGGACGGTGATGCGGGTGCGCAGTCCGACACAAGTAGCCCTTCTGACGGCCTCTCGAAATCGAACGAATCGTCGTCTGCCTGTAGTGAAAATGTCTCCAACGGCGAGACGCAGCCTGCGATCGAGGACAGCGTTAGGGAAACGGTCAGCTTTCAATTCGCTGTGAATCGAGTGTTTACATGAGTCAAATTGGACACTGTCCAGGGACAGGGGATGTGATGTGGCTTCCTTGCCATCATTGCGCATGCACTTGTGGATGGCCGAACATTGAAGATGGACTCGAACTGACAGTGAGACGCAGCATGGCTTTAACTCTATTACGGGAGGGTCATGGGGTCACAATATGCCCCCGCTCCTTTATGTTTCGTTTTCAGTTTCTGGATGCTTGTAACTAACATCCGGAGGCTTTCGAGAAATGCCTCCCTATCTCTGAACCGTTGCTTCACAAATAGCATCCACGAGCTGGACAGAATGGCGCGGTAAGACCGAACAAGGGCTCATGTTTACATATTTATTGTGCAGCCTCACAAGCCTCGTTTGCTATTCGTGACGTCATGTTTTTTTTTATTTGCCGTACCCATGTCTATGCAGCTGGATTGTTGTTGGGCTTTTCATAGCTATAGGTTAGAATCCAAGTAGTCCAAGTTTAACGTAATTCATCCATACCTGAAGCCCTCTCTTGAGGATGAATCAGGCGTTGCAAATCTACGGGGTTTTCAAGTCCAGTTCCGTAAGGCTTCTATTTGTGCACTGCAGCCTCTTTTTGTGAAAGGACTGGTGTCTTCTCATGCGCTTCGACACATCAGAGCGAAACCCGCGGCCTCCTGTTGTACGCGGTTGTCTAGTTGTCCGAGCGGAATCCACGCTGTCCTGTCCGCCGTTGTCGAGCTGTCAGCAGAATCCGTTGCCTTCCGCTGCACTCGGTTACAGGGCGGAATTTCCTGCCTCTTGTTATCGCGATTGTCAAGTTGTCAGAACGGAGGCCCTGCCTCTTGTTATTCGCAGTTGTCGAGTTGTCAGAGCAGAATCCGCGGAATCTTGTTCGCGGTTGATGGACTAGTTAATAATCGCAGAGCGCACGCTTTCACTATTCGCGCGAAAGTTCATTGTAAGTGGAGTGAAGACAAATCTTTAACACCGCATTTCCTGTCATCGCATGAAGTAAGTTACAGCCCTGTAAATTCAACCCGAAGGTCGAACAGACCATTCGCTTTCACACCGAAGTGAGTGATAGGTAACTCGCTTCGTCAACACAAATGAAGGACATGCGACGATTAACAAGAGCAATTCGTGTTATTGTGCCATTAAATAAGCAAATAACCACTCAACTAAACACAGCAAACACTGGGAAAAACGTATTGTCACCCTCAACGTGAGTGCAGTTCAGAGACGTACTGAGTGCTAATCAATTCGGGTAAACTCTGGAGTTCCAGTAAATTCTGAATTGCAAGTAAACTCTGCAGACAAATAACGAAGCTATGTTTTTTTGGATGAACCGCAACTATGCACGACTTTTGACACAACGTACCGCAGTACCGTGTTTGCTTGCTTAGCAATACAATTGGTTAGCCTACCAAAGGAGAAGGGACTAGAGGACTTCACGCACGCAGTTGGTTTTCGAGTAGTTGAAGGCTTTCCGATCGGTAGGGAAGCGAGTCTGGAAAAGTTGTCTCCAGTTGAACAAACAAGACCGTTGTCAAAAACCAAGAAAATGCAGTCATGAAACATGAAAGGCAATCTGAGATTCTAACCGTAATGAGAGCAATTGTTCTTACTCAGACCCTGCTTGGTATGCGTTCGTTTGTGTTGATCAAGGTCCCGTTTCGAAAGCTAAAAAACTACGAATGCAAGGATGTACGGCACATTCGCCGTACATTCGTAGAGTTCAGTTTTATAAATGATCAGACCTACGAATCCGTGAATCAAAATGACGGAGCAGGGCATTGGTGCATTTATAGAAAAATACCCCCAAGTGAGGTACCTCTGCTTCACGACCGCGAGCTATTTCATGTGTTGGCTGTAGAATATTCCAAATTGAGGAATACAATATGCGTGAAGCCTCAGCGTCTTAGGCTTCATTGATGTAGATACATACATATTAATAATTCGCAGGATAATTTCAGAGTTAACTTTCAGAACTATTTATCTTTCTGTTCATGGTAATTAGCGAGCATGAATAGCGATGTATGGGAACAGAAGAGCGCTACGGTACTGTGAACACATTAACAGACAGCTCCTGTCAGCGCAATGCTTCAGTTAGACAATGTGTATGGCAAACCAATAATGGCAATGGATGGATGGATGCAATGGATACACCATGTTTGCCAAAATGAAACACAATGTTTCTTAAAATAATAAATAACGATAATCTTGCGGATGAACACCGCTTATCAAACAAATAACTGAGCAACAGGTACTTGACGGAGTTCGCAAAGCTACGGAACAATTGTTAAGTAGGCATATAGATTCGTATCTATATAGTTTCGCATATACATTCGTAGGTTCGTAACTTCCGTGCGACTGGTGAATCTACTTGACATGTCGTACATTCGTGTTTTCGTAGATTCGTGGATTATTTCGTGAAACAGGGCCCAGATCATAACGAATCCGTGTACCTCATCCAAGCAGGAAGACTATTCCTCGCCATCGCGGGTCTAAGCATCTCCGGTCCTATAAGCACATGGATCACTAGCGAGTGCAAGTCCAGTCCAGCTTCACCATACACAACTAACAATGCACCATGACACCGAGCACTTGAGCAGACAACACACAGGGTTCTCAGCCACACCGAGTCGAAACCACGCCTCGCGCTTGCCGTCCTTCCCATCTTGCCTGAGGGCGCGAGGACGATTATTGTCACGACTGCCTGACGTCACGCCACGTGGACTCTCGATGGCACCGTGGGGTCACTCGTGTCCCACCTACATAGGTGACGCCACGTCACGTGGACTGTCGATGGCACCGTGGGGTCACTCGTGTCCCACCTACATAGGTGACGCCACGTCACGTGGACTGTCGATGGCACCGTGGGGTCACTCGTGTCCCGACCCCTACATAGGTGACGTCACGTCACGTGGACTGTCGATGGCACCGTGGGGTCACTCGTGTCCCACCTACATAGGTGACGCCACGTCACGTGGACTGTCGATGGCACCGTGGGGTCACTCGTGTCCCACCTACATAGGTGACGCCACGTCACGTGGACTGTCGATGGCACCGTGGGGTCACTCGTGTCCCACCTACATAGGTGACGCCACGTCACGTGGACTGTCGATGGCACCGTGGGGTCACTCGTGTCCCACCTACATAGGTGACGCCACGTCACGTGGACTGTCGATGGCACCGTGGGGTCACTCGTGTCCCACCTACATAGGTGACGTCACGTCACGTGGACTGTCGATGGCACCGTGGGGTCACTCGTGTCCCACCTACATAGGTGACGTCACTGGACTGTGTGGCGGGGGCGTCACGTGGACTGTCGATGGCACCGTGGGGTCACTCGTGTCCCACCTACATAGGTGACGTCACGTCACGTGGACTGTCGATGGCACCGTGGGGTCACTCGTGTCCCACCTACATAGGTGACGTCAAGTCACGTGGACTGTCGATGGCAACGTGGGGTCACTCGTGTCCCACCTACATAGGTGACGTCAAGTCCCGTGGACTGTCGATGACACCGTGGGGTCACTGCTGGGCGTTACCTACAATGGTAACGCCACGTCACGTGGGTTGTTGATGGCACCGTGGGGTCACTGGTGTCCCACCTACATAAGTGACCTCGCGCAGAGGTCAGCGTGTTTCAGGTAAGACGTGGTTCACTCGATGTCATGCATACTTCATCCAGACTGATGTTATCACTCGGAGGTTACTGGTAGTGACTTGAACAGATGACCTCATCCAGAGGTCACTCGCGTCTCACCTGAAAAGACGACAACGATGAGGACGATCAGGAGCTGCGTCTGCCACAGCCTCATGGTGTCTGCCGAAGCTGGGGAATTTCCACAGCAGCTGCGAGGGCCGACCGCCCTGTCGGCCGCTCCGGCCCCTTAGCCCTCTTCTGACCCCCTCGTGCCACTCGCCAGCTGCTCGACACTGACACCACTGTCGGCCGCTCTGGCCCTAGCCCCTTTTCCCTCTCCTCACTGTCGGCTGCTCCGGCCCCTCAGCCCCTTCTGATCCCCTCGTGCCACTCGCCAGCTGCTCGACACTGACACCACTGTCGGCTGCTCCGGCCCCTCAGCCCCCTTCTGACCCCCTCGTGCCACTCGCCAGCTGCTCGACACTGACACCACTGTCGGCCGCTCCGGCCCCTCAGCCCCCTTCTGACCCCCTCGTGCCACTCGCCAGCTGCTCGACACTGACACCACTGTCGGCCGCTCCGGCCCCTCAGCCCCCTTCTGACCCCCTCGTGCCACTCGCCAGCTGCTCGACACTGACACCACTGTCGGCCGCTCTGGCCCCTCAGCCCCCTTCTGATCCCCTCGTGCCACTCGCCAGCTGCTCGACACTGACACCACTGTCGGCTGCTCCGGCCACCGATCACCAGGCGCTGAGCTGTCTCACATGGGCTGTGTGATCCGTGTGACTACACTCCAGCACACCACGCAGGTGGACAGCGTCGACCAGGCACTGGGCTGCCTCACACGCGCTGTCTGGTCCGTGTACAGCACACCGCGCAGGTGGACAGAGTCTGCCGGACACGCGCCACCCTACCCTTGATGTCACCGGACCCGAACTAATCCGTTACCGTGTCGGATGTGGTCGGAGCCGATCCCGGTATCGGTGCGATAGAGGAGCCACCGTCGGATAGCGCTATCGCGGCTTGTCCGTGTAGCTGTGACGCTGGTAAAGCTGCCACCGTGCTATCGCACCAGCGTCGCTATCAATACAAAGACAGTTACCGAGGAGCAAGGTCGAATGGCATCTCAGAGCACCTCAGACCAATCCAACATCAGTGGGAGGAACTGATGCTGTTTTAGTTTGCGGTTCATTTTTTTGTGTCGTGAGTGCCGTGGGCTCGTCTTTCTGGATCATCGGATTGTACTTCGAGCAGTTGTGGTCCAAAACCAAACTCAGACCATGCTGTTCTTTCAAGACAAACATTCTACTATTTTGGAACTTCAATGAAGGTCAACATTACTGGCCTGCGATCAGGTCAATTCCTGCTTATTTTTGTCACACTACGTGGATAAAATTCAACTTTTGGGTCATTTTGCACTCTTAAAATGATAACGAGCATGTAAAAAACATTCTGGCATAAAATATGTGTCAAAGGTCACCTACATAACGTCAAGTCAAGCATCGTATATTCGTATATACACAATATGATCTCATACAAAATGTTGCTGTTTCTCGTAGTCATATCTGAGTTCGGTTTCAGCACAGCAGGCACCACACCACCAACACTCGCATCAAATCGCAATGCATGACCGCGAAACACTCGTAGGAAACACGTAAATAGCCATCCCCGCATGGCGTCGGACGTACATGAGCCGATTTGCTTCTCAATTAGAAATAAATGGCTACCTAGCGGTGCCGTCGGAAGTAGATGAGCCGACCTGCTTTAGGAAAACATAAACAAAATAAAAATAAAAATTAGCACAACGTAAACGACTACCCACAGGACCCATCGGACGTAGATGAGCCGATTTGCCTTGCAACTCATAACGTATACGGCTACCCAGAGGTATAGCGGACGTAGAAGAGCCGAATTGTAAAACACCGTACTAACCCAACTGACAACCCTACATGGCATGCTTAGACTAACCCGCTACTAACAACTAAACACGCGGCGGCAGGCGTGATAGGCGGTGTAAACAATTTCCTCCTTGTTCGCACGGTAAAGATCACTCGGTGCTCTTCGATAAGAGTAGGCTAAAGCCGGCACCCTGGCAAAATCAACTTCTCGCCACTCTCAAAACACCCCCACCCCCACCCAAACTACGAATTATTTTGTGGAGGAGTAAAGTAAAACTAAACCATTTAGACATCGGGAGCTGTCCCCAACCCAGACCCTCGCCTTCAGCACCTCAAATATCACGCAAACTAACGTAAAATCCCTTAACGTAAATGTCCACTTCCCTGCACCTTGATCACAAACGTTCGCTTTATAGACAGACATGTAACGTACTCGCTTTAAAGGCGGCGCAAATGACCTTTATGGTCCGGCACGCCTAAAAAAATCACTCTCCCCCCCAGCACAGCATAAGTTATACAAAATGATATTGGATAGCTAACCAATGAACGGAGATTGCCTAATTCCGTGCGACCGGACCTTATTTGACCTGATTTGACCATTCTATGGAATTACTTTGCAAGCAGTGTGAGCTCAGGCGAAGGTTGAAGTGGTCGTTTCAACAGTCTGTGTTGTCCCAGCGTGACCAAAGGTCAAGTCACGAGATTAGAAGCTGGTCAGTTTGCAAAGATGTTTCAGTATCATATCAGTTATTCTTGGAAGCAAAATTTGCGTATTTCAAAAGTGGTATACCGGGGTATACAAGCTTGTACGTACTTGACCTGACCATACGGCGTGACCAGACCTGACCATATAATTGTCGAATATCTAACACATGTACCGATTCTGCTCCAATGGTTCTGTTGAAATGACACGAGTCATATATATATTCATATCTTCCAAGACATTCCCCAAGGCAAAGATCATGCCACCGAATTTAACTATTATGACCTTCAAGGAACTAAGCATGACCTAAAATTAAGAAATGTGATGTGATATGAACTATATGCCCTATTGGCCTCCCAATGTCATTTTCCCTGTGTCTCTGACATGCATAGTTCGGAAGCTAGTCTCCAATCCTGATTCTGACAGACCTGACCTACCATGTCTTTCCTTTTTAAAAAAAACTATGATCAACATAAACACATTCAAGGACGTTAATTCTTTGCAAACAATGCGGATAAAACTCAAGCTCTTCCATTTTCTTAACCATTTCCAGGGATTTAAGTCGGGGTCCATAATTTATCTGATATGACATTTAGCGGCTCTGTTATTGCTCGAAAAACAAAAATTAAGTATGTGCAAACTCTCCATGACGAGGGCGTTCTAAAGATATTCCGCATTTTATTATATCTCACATAGATCAGACGTTATGGGGAATTTCAAGAGCCCCCCCCCACACCCCGGCGAAGGCGGTTTTGAAGGACAAATTTCCGGCGATGGTGCAGAGCAACCAGGGTTCACGATTGTGCCATGCAATCTGTTGTTATCAAAAACGGCAACAGCTTCACACTTCATGTGTTCCTAAGTACAAGTTCCACTCAAGTACGTAGTGACATCTCGATGCATGGGCACAATGAATATTGCATGCGTATGGCATGCCAACTTTATCTTGTACATTACACCCACTTCTACCGACCGCACTTCGCCAGACGTCCCGTCCCAGGGAAGGGGCTTGCCATCCTCTCGTCATTTCACTCCTAATTAAAATATAGCTACGGGTTGAAAGCTAATGGGCAACATGCCACAAAACAAATCAAACGCTGCTGAATTGTAATGTCTTCGGCCAACCAATGAACATCCAGAGCAGGCAAAAAGTTCAAATTTTCCAACACCTCGTGCATCGGAAATTCACCCGAACCATGCAACGACTTTGCTTGAGATGTAACCGGAAGCAAAGCACCGGAGTGTAGCCAATGTTTGCAATATTTAGCATTTGACATTGCAAAATGCATGATCAAAATGCCTTGTCTGGCCACGCCCACGCGAGTCACACCTAGCTTGCAATGCATGCAACGGCTTGGAAGAGCTTGCAAATCAATGCGTTCGGGTTCAAAAGGGTAGCAATAGTAGATGTTTCGCATTGATATCATAAAGGTACACCAGGACGCATTTCGGGCGAATGGAGATCATTAATTATTAAGTTATCCGAACCGAAGTTAAATTGTATTCTTACCGAAATGGCACGTTTGCCGCTTCAACTGCACCCAGTGCGCCCAAATGATTTACGCTTCATGTTTCCAAATGCTCTCAGGCCACACCATCTCATCAATAATGTATGACTGATAAATTAAGTCACTGAACTTCGTCAATTGATGAACTTTGCCGTGATAGATCATTGATGAGATGGTGTGTCGTGAGCGCATTTGAACATATGAAGTGTAAATCAAGTGGGCGCACAAGGCGCAGGTGAAGTGACAAAAATTATCAACTTTCATCAAAATAAAAATCATTTTTATCAAAATCAATTTTTAGCAATCAGAATTATCATCGCGCCGCTTGATGTAATTGTCCAGTGATTACGATACAATCACTAGCTGGTGGCGCTCCCCTCCCTCGAATGGCAAGGCATAAGTCATGAAGAAAAATGCAGGGTAATGCAGACTGGTGCATAGCTTTTCATTGATTATGTAATAAGTTGAATATTTATGAACAATATTTCGATATAAACATGAACAGAAGCAAGAAATATGCCAATACCTTCAGACAGTTAGCACATATTTAATTCGCTTCAGCTTGCCCAGTTTGAAGGAGCAAGTTCCATACCAGGAGTTCATCTGCAAGCCAAACACGCTGTACAGGGAGCAGGGTGGACTGCTGCAGCACTCGTATATCTGTAGTTGCAATCCAGAATGTGCACCTCACACTGTACATTGAGTCACACTTCAGTGAACTACAAGGCAAGCACGCTTTCTAGCAGGTGTGGGGGTCGATTCTGGCGAACTGCTTGGGGCCGGTTCTGCTGACCAGCGACCGTCCGACGTAACTGACCGGTGGCGCCAAACGGCGTACTGCGTCGCAAAGGAGCCCGATGTTCTGCAAGTCAGCCAGCGACAGCCGCACACGTCCCGACACATCCTCAAGTGGCGACGGCACCCCAAAGGTCGCAGTAGGTCACGCACCAGCGGCGAGTGGCCTGACCCGAGGTCGTGGCGGGCGAGTGGCGGCGCCGACGGGCGACTGGCGTGCCTGCGCGCCGGCCCTCCGGGCAGCCGGCCCGCCGGTCACCCGCGGCTCGGAGCGCGATCACAGGTAATCAAATCTCCCCGCAGCGGCGCGCGCAGTCATTACCCGATACACGGTCACATTAATGGATTCGCCGACGCCGACTGGGGGCGTGCTGGCCGCGCGTGGGGCCGGTTGCCCAACAGTCATCCGTCACTGGCGGTGGCCGACTAGATGCCGGAGCGTGCGGGGCGTTTCCCCGGGTATGAGCGCCCACGGACCGTCAGCTCTGGGCCAGTGTTACACTTCAGTGTCTTCACCGTGACTGTGTGGATATGTCTTCGGCTGTATTATGGTGCCGCGTTGAACTGCCAATTTATCGATCGTCCATGGAGGTGTTAATGTGTGGCTTTTGATCAGATTACCTGCTGGACTTGGCCGGTAGTGGCCTTTGATTGCTGTTCCGGTTCTTCTTAGAGCGACGAACATGGCTCGAAAATGTGATATTCCCTTGTGTTTTTCTTCTTGTGGTGGCTTCAGTTTCCCCACAGAGGAAAGGTGGCACCATGCAGGATGCTGCTAAATTGATCATTTAGTGTCTTCGATGGAATACAATGCATCAAAGATAGAATACGCTTGGATGCCAAATATTGATGACTCTTGAGCCAGTTGACTGATCGATAGCAATGCTGAGGTATATGTAGCAATGGCATATGCATGGGTGTAGATGATGTGGGGGAAGTGAGGGCTACTGCCCCTCCAACTTGAAAATTTGGAGGGCAGTGCCCCCACAGGCTTGTACATGCTTGATTTTACGGTTGGTAATATATGTATATATATATATATATATATATGTGTGTGTGTGTGTGTGTGTGACGTCTGGTGCGTCTTCTCACGGGTGGGGAGAACAAGGGTCACTACTACGTGACCCCAATCCTCTACTACTACTGGGTTAGTAGTAATAGGGGATTGGAGTGATTGGACTAGAGTTTAGGGTAGGTCAGCTTAAGTTTGAAGGGCTTTGAAAGGTACGTTCTTGCCGATTAGCAGGCGTGTTGTGGACATCTTGGGAGCTTCGAGCGGTGCTGCTAAGCGACATACTTTTATCATTAGCCGTCATGTGCCATACATACAGTTGTGGTACGTAGATGCTCAGTCCATGTCGATGGTATTTTGGACATAAAAAGCGGTATTTTAGCATCTGCATGGCAGATCGGGTTACATCCCTTGACAACATGAGTGTAGATGCTGCGAGGGCTTTACCCCTGCATTACAAGGCAGTCGAGCCAACCTCCCCTCCCCGTGCTTTTCGAATCTAGCTAAAAAATGAACGGCGTGACTATGCTTCAATTTGGGTGGCTGAGATTACATCAGTTTTAGAGATTACATCAGTTTTCATCCACCGGCCATGGAATGTGCAGGCACTTCACACGTCAGCTCACTGAGCAATGCTCTGATTTTCGAAAGCGACTACCTCAGAATCGGTCACGTTTTGCGGTACAAGGGACATTGCTGGTGTTTTGCATCCTGGAATAATAGTATGGAATAATCTATTGTAGGAGATAATATATCTATGGAAGGCACAATATTGGAACTAAAAATCGCATGGTTCGCATTGTATACCAATATGACATGACCTCAATGTGACCATGACATTGAGATGCGTTTTTTCTCAGCTATTAGTGACCGTTGCCTCAATGGCATCGGAATGTGCTTGATGGGGAGCATGCGCGTGATGGAGCTACCAATACACCTACAATGGACTCTGAGTGTCGCTGGTGTAGTATCGGGCGTGGCTAAGTCTGAAGAAGCGCGCTCCTGCTGGGCTTTGAACCCATACCTTTTCCTTTGGAAGGAAAATGAGCTAATATGCCATTGGGAGGTAACGGCTCGTATGAGCTAATATGCCATTGGGAGGTAACGGCTCGTATGAGCTAATATGCCATTGGGAGGTAACGGCTCGTATGAGCTAATATGCCATTGGGAGGTAACGGCTCGTATGAGCTAATATGCCATTGGGAGGTAACGGCTCGTATGAGCTAATATGCCATTGGGAGGTAACGGCTCGTATGAGCTAATATGCCATTGGGAGGTAACGGCTCGTATGAGCTAATGTGCCATTGGGAGGTAACGGCTCGTATGAGCTAATGTGCCATTGGGAGGTAACGGCTCGTATGAGCTAATGTGCCATTGGGAGGTAACGGCTCGTATGAGCTAATATGCCATTGGGAGGTAACGGCTCGTATGAGCTAATATGCCATTGGGAGGTAACGGCTCGTATGCATCGTGCTTGGCAATCTGTCACACTTCTGAGCCTTTTATTTCATGCATGTATATTCATAGTTCAATAGTTAACGGTGTCTTAGATTCTGCCGAAAGTCACAAACGTGACCCAAAAATGTATGTGATCTGGTAATGCCAGCGGCTTTTTGAGTGACTTCTCGTAGGTACTCATTGTAGTTGAGGCGAAGGTGGTGTTATGGAGAAAAGCATTCGCTTCAAGGTGATGGAGTCTGGTGTTACCCATGAATGGACCAGATGTTTACGGACGTACCGTCGATTGGCTATAGCAATCAACTGAATGACCTGGTTGGGCAATGCCTTCGTAATTTCTGGACCGATAAATAAGCACCCACTTATACTTAGCATAGTAATTGCTCCACAACAGGTGGCTATGAATGTCAATGCTAACACCCGAGCATTATTGTTTGCATAAGACAGGTAGTTGCTACACTTCAACGCTGAAACTGTAAACATTGCTGCATGGCCAGAAGAGAAAGAAAAGGAGATAATGAGAAAATCGCATAAAAGATAAATAGCCGTCAAGGAAAACAAATGAGGAGAGAGTGGACACAGTGCAAAAGTGCCAGATAAAGATTGAATGAAGGGCAAGGGAAGGGGAAGGAGCAATTCAGGGAGGAAAGGAGATAGAGATTGTCGGGTATGATTAAACGGTCCATAAATTAAGCACACCTGGTGGTATATGAAAGAAAAAGCATTTCAAGTTAAGCACGGCACGCTAAACGGTGGATATTATTATATATTTCTCGTCTAATCCATGGAGTTGTTTTACACCTGATAACAAAGTTTCAGATTTGACAGCTTCACGACATCCATGTTCTACTGCCGCAGAGGTACACTGCGATGAAAAAGGATCACCTTTTCCACGTCGCTAAAAAAATTATACTCGTGAGGTAACGTAATACACCGTAATTTACATGTCACTACCAGAGGAAAGTGGATGGCACAGCCGAGCAGTAGTTGTCACATTTCAAAGAAACACGTGGTTGATTGGTACCTGGAGGAAGGGAGAAATGTATCGCGCTTGCCGGGGGCAATCTTCGAACAGTGACACTCAGCCGTATCCACTGCCCGTACTGGGGGAGGGGGGGGGGGGGGCGGAGGAGAGGCAGGCGTCAATGAGACCATCCACTGGTGCTGGTGGGTCCGGTCGGAGAGGCCGGGCGCGCATCTGCCGCAGGCGGTTTCTGGGGTCGGACGGCGGTTTGGCGCCGGCGGCGGTGGCTCTCGTGGCCGGCACCGATCGCATTCACGAGGCGAAAGCGGTGGAACGTCGGCTGATCAGTGGTGATCAGTGGTGATCAGTGGTGATCAGTGGGCGGGCGGGTGGCCGCCATCGGCCGACCGGCCCGCCGCAGCAACGCGCTTCGAGAATCCTTCAGTCGAACGTGCGTGAGCTGGGAGTCTCACCAGCTCCGCAAACATGCAAATGGGCCCACCTGTGAGCTGTGGTGGTGATGATTGATCGCCAAGGTCTTTTCCACTGTCGCCGATGCTCCACAAAATAAATACAAATCAACTGCGCCGGTGTACAGGAAGGATATTGGGTAGAAGGAAGATGCGCAATGCTAAAAAAGTGAGCGGAATATCGGATGCTCATGAAAATGAAATGGACGCATATGCATGCAATCGCTTGTAGCTCGTCGATAAAATGATTTAGCTGAAATTATTGTGAAAACACCGATAAGGTGCAAAAACTTACGATAATATAAATAAGCAGTACACATGGTGAGTGCATGCCCAGCGGCCATGGGCATGGTCACCCTGGAGAACTTCGCAGCAAGGTCGAGCCCAGGTTTTAGTGAAAGCGAGTGGCTCTAAGTGGAAAGCTTCCAAAGGCGAAGTGAGAAACAAATAATTTCAGATCACAGTCCCGTTTTTTTACTTCGCCAAGCGAGGAAAGTACATGTAACCATCCCCCAATACCTAGTGTAAAGTTAATAATCGCACCAAAATTGCATGAGAAGAACGCCAACTTATCACACAAAGAATGTTTTCAGTGCCCAAAGCGTCGGGTGCGCACGGACCCAACAGTAAATGACAGTTTTGTAGCCGCGTCTATTGAAATTGTGTTTTTATGCACAATGGTGGATAGAGGAGGTGAGATAAATTTACCGGCATGTCCCGGACAGGCTACAAAATGCGTATTTTGCTATCTTCTGTCTCCGACTGCCAAGTAGCCATTACCAAAGAAGTGCCTTTGAGCCCACGAAATGCCTCTCACCCCACCAATCCTTGTCCTGGCTATGTCACTGATCGCAACGCCCTGCTGTCGTGTAGGTAGCAGAGTATGCATGGCAGAGTATGCACCTTATGAAGTCATGGCTACGTCACTGATCACAAGGAGCTGCTACCGTAAAGATGGTAGCATAGCAGAGCATATACCTTCCGGAGACCATTGGCAATGGGGGTTCAACTCCCAGCAGCTGTGGATTATTACCTATTTGGCTACCTGAGAACAAGCAGCTACTGCTCGGATCTTTATGCTGGTGACAATGGGGCCGCAGTGTATAGTTGTGTGATTGCAAGCCACTTCAGTAATTCGGCTTCGGGCCCGACAACAAGTAGGCGAAGACTTCAAATTACTGCTGTGATACGGAGGGCTCGAGTACATGCAACATGTGATAAAGAAATAAACACCGTCATGATAGGTGTAAGCAGCATAGAGATGATGCAAGTTGGTATTTATTAGGAAACTAGCATAACCCATGCCGGGGTAGAAACATCCATGTCCACTTGACTGCTGCAAAAATAGCATGCTGCAATATCCAGTACTGTGATAGGTGCATGGTCCTTCCAATTCCCCGATGTGATCCAACTGATTTGCACGAAATATGCAAAACTGATGACCGCAAAAGTAAACTATCAACAGTGAAGTGAACGGTTTCATCCTGTATTTAGCCAAGGGAAATACATGTGCAATGAACCGCGAAACGCTTGTTTCAATTAACTCGTGAAAAATCACGAAATGAATATTGGGACTAGTTGCAGCGGCTCCAGCAGTGTTTTGCAGAGTACGTTAAGGCTCCGGTTTTCATCCCATGCCCACATACCTGACATACAAAATCAAAGCATACAAAGCATATTTATATTTCAGTTCAATTTGAAAACAATTAAGTCAATTTCAAAACAATTTGGTCCAATTTCAAAACAAATGTGTCAAATTTCAAAACAATTGAGTTGAAATTAAAAACAATTGTGTCCAAGTTCAAAACAGCAATGCGTTGTTGGTATCAGGCCTTGCTCATGGTGGCACCATCCAGCTATTTGCATGTCTCTTGCGAAGGCTGCATGAATATATGGACCATGTGCACCCAGCGACACAAGGTGTCGTTTGGGACCGATGGTTTGAAGGACCATTTGCTGGATATTATATATTTATTATTATATCAGGCAACTTCCTGAGCAGCTAGCCAAACATTACACGAAGATGTATCATGCCTTCCATTCCGTGTCTCATTTTCCTCAATCCATATTGTACATACCTCGCAAGAAGTCAACAAGTTCAAACTTTAGTGGATTTCTGAGCGATAATGAGTGGAATATATTGGTAATGTGTGAATTTTCGTCTGCCCTTCCCTGCAGGCGGGATTCTACATTTCTGGCGCGCGTGCGACATTCGCTGTAGTTGTGCGTTCATGCTGGAGCCATATGTTGAGGCGTCCCACCTTTGTTAATTGTACGCGTACCGCGCGTCCTTCCTTCTTTGATGTGTGGAGATAGCGAGTATTATGGATTGACGTAAGTAGCCAGAGGATTTTTTAACTTGCTCTCAGTTTTGGCCATGCTAGACCGAGTTTGAATGGGAAATGTTCCTGGAAAAGACTAAGGTAAGTAAGGTGTTTAGCAATCCTGGGGTCAGAACTATCTTCTCGTGACTTTGTTTGTGACGAACTTGAAATGCCCCACATCAAATGTACACAGTTTTGGTGGTAAAATCTTGTAATTGTATTTTGTCGCGTCTGTGCCAAGAATAACACTGTAATATTATAATAGGCGACAAGAAACTTGCATCACATTTGTTCGGACTTTTCTCAGTTTTGACGTTAATGCAACATGTTTGAAATTCTTGCAATCATACGTTGCTGCATTACATGTCATGGCACTAGTATGTTTGTCATTATCGATGAACACATTTACAGTACAATCAAAGTTGTCCTTTCACATCTAAACCATTCTGCAACATTGCATAGTCATGGTGCAACATTTAGCTTTGTCTCGCACCTTTTGCATTGCACATCTGAAATTGTGTCGAAAATGTAACGAAAACCAATCTTATTAAAATAATTCGATAATACTGGGCCGCACCAGCGAATCATGCAATTATCTGTGATTGCAATGCATTTACAACAGTTGGAAGCAAATGTCCTTGTTAGTTCGTTATCGACGCGAATATGTATATATGCCATCATTGGTAAGCAGCAACAAACTAAGCGAAGGATTAGACAACTGATTTTAAACCATGTTGCAATGTTGCAAAATTGGCACACATCGCCACGCTTGCACATATTGAATGCATCCACAGGCACATAGCTGGCGCTTGGACGAAAGCTCTGCCAAAAACATGCAGTATAATTCAAGCCATCCCATAATTTATAGGCGTATCATGGTAATTAGCTGTTTCATCTTATGGCTGCCGCACACCAATTGCACATTTTGCAAACAAATGTATGTAGTGTGCTCGCGAATGTCGAATGTTTGTGATATATCACGTTAAAGGTGTGCAATCTCTGATTAATTGGTTGAACTATATCATCCAGTAAGCATTTTGGTAATTTACAGCAACAAATTGCAAATGCAATGCAATTTGGCCTCTAAAGTTACAATAGTACAACATCCCGGATATTTTTGGAACTTGCCTTAGATATCTCTCTACTTGAAAGTGGGCGTCGAAATTTGAAAATGATTACACCACGAAGGTGAGGACTAAATAAGATCAGGTTGCGTGTAACTTTCACGGATGTCCAATGTTAAAATCTGCTTGCATGCAAATCTTTCATGCAAATTGGCCTCTTAAGTGCGGCCACTATGGCCACAAGGAGTAGTGCATCTTATAGCGAAAGCTTGGTTCCACTTGGAACCAGGCGTCGAATTTCAGTTTTCCAGGTCAGTTAGTAGCTACACCGATTACATCACGATTTTAAGTAAATTTCCCTATGGCGGGTTAACGCTTGGAACCGGCCCAGAACGGCAAAATGAGCGGCTCGGTCCGTAACGTGGTAGGTTCATACGACACCAATACTTAATCAGGACAACGGTTATGCACGGTGACAGTGATTAGCTGCGAACAAGAAGACAATCAATATTGACATATATGTGCATTCGTTGTCATATTTCTTGAACTGACTAATATCAAAGTCTATCGCATGCCTCTTTTTGTGACGCTAAATTTGTGAACCTTTCATTCCAATAATAAGTATGCAATCTAATTCCGCTGACATAATTATGAGAGTTAAATATCCGAGCGTTTTTCTGCACACTTCGATATTGCGCGTTTATGTCTTGCATGGAAAATGGACTCGATCTCTTTCATTCAGAGATTATGCGTTTGCAATGATATTCAAACTTAATTTGCATCTGGGAAGAGCACAACCCATGCAAACAATATGGAGCGAAACGACTGTCAGAACACAGCTTTGCCAAGTCATGACCCATTTCGAAATCATGTAGCAGAAGTGCTTTGCGACATACACGAATAAATGCCAGGTGCGATCTTATTAGTGAATAGAGCGGGAGACAGATCATGCCCGGACCCGACAGGCCTTGGCACGGACCATTGCGATATGTCAATGTAGTGCTCACATATTCGAAAACCAGTGACCAGAAAGCCAGTGCCGCTGGTGCGCCCGCCGCTCGTGCGCCTGTCGTGACTCGTGCTCTGTCGACAGGCCGGCCAGTCGACCGGGTGGTAGTGCCGTGTGCGGGCGTCCCTGTCTCCGCGGCCGGTCCGCGCGCCCTCGGCTGTGAACAGCGGCCGGTCGCACCGCCTCCGGGCCCGCGCCGCCACCGCAGCCGCAGTGTCGGCCCGGCTGGTGACGCGCGCTGCTGCCGCCGCCACCGTGTGAGAAGGCAGCCGACACGTCTGGCGGTCGACGACGGCCACCCAAAGGCAGGTCGCTTCGTGACATCGTGTTGTGGGCGCCGGTGCCTGCTGGCGTGCTTAGTGCAAAAGCTCGTCAGCGTGGCTTATTTCGCGTCTCGAATGATGCTAATTCTATCACTGGTCCTCAACTTGTCGGAACCTCGCCATAACCACAATATTGCGTTGCAACATGCGAACGATGAAGTGAAATGTACTCTGGTATGCACTAATTTCCGGCTGAAGGAATGCGAACGCTGCTTTTTCATGTTAATATTTCGGATTACATCTCGTGCATCGCAACTCCCAACGTCTGGGAGCTGGGGGTGGACGCTTCTGTATAGTTTGCGTTGATGCTGCAGATCACAATCCGGTTAGTGTTGCCAGGCAGGTCCAACAATCTCGGATTTTTACATGGAGCATACGCACTTCCATGGGTTTGACATGGAGAGATCAGACCTCCCCAGTACTCTGGCAACATTCATATTTTGTGAGATTTCATCTACGGTGTGAGCCATGCTGTAACATTACAGTCTGTTATCGATTGATTATGATCCACGTATTTATTTTGTCAGTACGTGATCAAACCCACTCGTTGGGTAAGCCATTGAATTGGCTTGGTATCAATGTCTTCGACCATGGACGATGGGTCTCATGGGGTCGAGACTTCACCTCGTCAGGAAGGACTTTGAGTGTCGATAAAAATTAGCGTGTTGCTATGGAGACATTAAGTGACCATATACATTTATAGAAATGTACAAGAACTCTTTTCTCATTGTATCTTGATATGCTTTTACCTTGGTAGCAATTTGCTTTCCATTTGGGAAAGAGAAGTGCCTGATTAAGCATACATCAATATATATATATATATATATATATATATATATATATACACACAAATAGGCCATATTATAGCTATCATTTTCAAGCTAATTGTCACTTATGATTAATATTTCCATCGACATAGCAGATGTTTCACAGTGTGGATTTCCTTTCTGCAAATGTCGATGTTTTAATGCAAGTGAAGTTTAACCCATGGCTCGTGAAATTTCACTGTTAGTTTTGAGCTCTGTCTGATCGCGAAGTTATGCACAGCACAAGTCCACTAATAGCGGTATACTATGCTGTCCATACATGACCGTGGTTCTTCCATGGGCACAAGGAAACTGCTAGGGATGTGACAAATATTTATCATGGACTGTGCGTTCAATCCCTCGTATTTTCAAAGGGGAATACAGCCATGAAGATGCACCTGCTACGCAGAAAATCCGCCCTCTTCCCGTTGAGGAATGTATACTTGCCATGTGAAATTATGTTCCAGAAGATTTCGTTCTCATACGGGATGGCTTATGCACAGGACTGCCTGAGGAAGTATCATGAGCTATATTGTAAACGGAGGAGTGCGTCAATCATCTTTGAAGTCGTATTCTGGAACCATTTCGCATGAACTGCCCATGGATGGATAGACATGTACATATATGTACTAGTGCTTTTAAACTATTCAAGCGTCGTAGGCCATTAATGTATAGCTTCATGTGTAAAGCATGCTCTACTTGCTGTTGAATGGTCATGTGACCATTTCTCTGGCAATATCAGTGCCGGTGGTCCGATTTCACAGCCCATCAACATTTTCGCGGCCGATAAAAGCAACCATGCGGTCGAGCGGACTTTGTTGTTGTGAAGCCATGCTAGATGAGCACTTCGTCTCTCTGGTCTGCAGATCAAGTGGCAGAACACATTGTTGTCGTGAAGCCATGCTAGATGAGCACTTCGTCTCTCTGGTCTGCAGATCAAGTGGCAGAACACATTGATAACTAGCTAATATGACGAGGACATATTTTGGCACAGCAATTCATATATACTGATATGATGTTACAAGACGCCGTCGATGTCAGCATTACAAGACGCAAGACCCATATATCAATGTATGTTTATATAGATGACGTGCAAGCATGCATGTAGCATTTGTACTAATTGCTATGGTTAATTTGTGCTGATTTATGGCAATAGTTCTGGTGCAACGGAACTCCTGTACGCAGGTCACAAGTGATGCCCATAATCTGAGTCGCAGCGACAAACGACAGCTGGACGCCATATGACGCCGCTTACCTCATATGACGACAGACAGCCGAGTAACAACCATGCACGGACTCAACTGCATGCAGCAGTCATCTCCACGGTGCTGAAACCATTGAGCAGAACCGGTGCAAGTGCCACATACTGGGACACCAATTAAGTACAAGGTGAAAACACCTGAAGCGTTTACGGTAATTGGAGTGTTTCCATGTGTTGAACGACTTGGGACGTTTCGGTGGTGCGCGCCATAAATACAGCGGATATTTGTTCAGAGCACACACTTCACGTCCACCATGCACTACCTGGAGGCGGACAATAACTCGTCTGCTAATTGCATCTCTTTTCAGGCCATTTTGTAGCCGATTAAGTAGTTTGGTGGCGTTGACGCCGTTGAACGTCATGACGCTACCGCTGCAGGCCGCGTCATAATGGAGTGGTCTCGTTGAGGCACGTCGTGAACGGTGCATTCTCTCCAAAGAAAAAGTCACTGTTGACGTCGCGACTGCCATGTACAGCCTGAATTTGACACGTCTTTGGTGACCGCCGGGGTTTCAAAATGCAGTACGGCTGTTGGATAGAGGTTGCTGGCTCATGTCTTTTATCTGAAGATTGCGTTTTTATGGGTATTTATCAGTGCCTAATATACGGAACAGGCGGAGAAATAGCACGCATATTGGCTATGGAGAAAGCAAGCCTCAGCGTTGTATGCGACGTCCACCCTGTGCGAGCCTTCTCCGGATAGACTGGGTGGAGCAGTCGCCCAGGCAAGGACAGGTCTCCCATGAGTTGGCTGGAGGGTGGGTGGAGGAGTCGCCCGGGCAAGGACAGGTCTCCGATGGGTTGGCCGTAAGGTGGGTGAACTGTGCAGACGAGGATGAATTCCCCATGTGCTGAGTCAGCTAAGTGCAAGGGGCCGCCCAGGCGAGGACCATCCGGTCTCCCAGCTTCCATGTGTCCCATGGGATGGCTGTCCAGGCAAAAGTCTCCATGGAGGAAGGGTGCTGGCTGAGAAGCTGCCGCCCGGGACGAGCATGAGTCGCCCATGGACCGTCTTGACAAGGCGCGGACGAGCCTCCCATGTCTCCCATGTGTAGTCTGGGTGAGGCGACCGCCCCAGCGAGGACAGTGAGCGTCGCTGTCCACACCCCACGCCCACTGCACCGCCAGCCTGGTCCGCTGGCCACGGCAGCCGCAGACTGTAACTGACACTGGTAACTGGGCCACTAGTCACGGCGTGTGCCCATCCACCTCACAGCGCGAGGCCCGCAAATCGCCACCGCCAACGTGGCATTGAGGCTGGGAATCGATCTGCGTGCCAATCGACAGAGTCTGGGTGTCATACTGCCGACATACACCAGGTGACAGAATGGTGGCAGACTGCAGGTGATATTCCGATAACAGACTCCTGGTGACAAACTGATGACAGACTACAGCTGACAGACTGATGGCAGTCTCCAGGTGGCAGGCTGTTAACAGACACCAGGGGACATACTGATGACAGACTGCAGGTGGCATACTGATGACAGGCTGCAGGTGACGGACTCGTGATAGACTACAGAGGACATACTGATGACAAACGCCAGGTGGCAGCGCAGCGGCAGCGCAGCGGCAGCGCATAGCGGCAGTGCCGCGGGCCGGGCCTGTCGCTGTTGATGAATGTAGTGTCATCGCGACACACCGCACATGACACTGTCGGATCACGTCATCACGACACACCGCACCTTACACTGTCGGATCACGTCATCACGGCACACCGCACCTGACACTGTCAGATCACATCACGACACACTGCACCTTACACTGTCAGACCACGTCATCGCGACACACTGCACCTGACACTGTCAGATCACATCACGACACACTGCACCTGACACTGTCAGATCACATCACGACACACTGCACCTTACACTGTCAGATACATCACGACACACTCTACACTGTCAGACCACGTCATCGCGACACACTGCACCTGACACTGTCAGATCACATACGACACACTGCACCTGACACTGTCAGATCACATCACGACACACTGCACCTTACACTGTCAGATCACATCACGACACACTGCACCTTACACTGTCAGACCACGTCATCGCGACACACTGCACCTGACACTGTCAGATCACATCACGACACACTGCACCTGACACTGTCAGATCACATCACGACACACTGCACCTTACACTGTCAGATCACATCACGACACACTGCACCTTACACTGTCGGATCACATCACGACACACTGCACCTTACACTGTCGGGTCACATCACGACACACTGCACCTGACACTGTCAGATCACGTCATCACGGCACACCGCACCTGACACTGTCAGATCACGTCATCACGACACACCGCACATGACACTGTCGGATCACGTCATCACGACACACCGCACCTTACACTGTCAGATCACGTCATCACGGCACACCGCACCTGACACTGTCAGACCACGTCATCACGACACACTGCACCTGACACTGTCAGACCACGTCATCACGACACACTGCACCTGACACTGTCAGACCACGTCATCACGGCACACCGCACCTGACACTGTCAGACCACGTCATCACGACACACCGCACCTGACACTGTCAGACCACGTCATCACGACACACCGCACCTGACACTGTCAGACCACGTCATCACGACACACTGCACCTGCCACTGTCAGACCACGTCATCACGACACACCGCACCTGACACTGTCAGACCACGTCATCACGACACACCGCACCTGACACTGTCAGACCACGTCATCACGACACACCGCACCTGACACTGTCAGACCACGTCATCGCGACACACCGCACCTGACACTGTCAGATCACGTCATCACGGCACACCGCACCTGACACTGTCAGACCACGTCATCACGACACACCGCACCTGACACTGTCAGACCACGTCATCACGACACACCGCACCTGACACTGTCAGACCACGTCATCACGACACACCGCACCTGACACTGTCAGACCACGTCATCACGACACACTGCACCTGCCACTGTCAGACCACGTCATCACGACACACCGCACCTTACACTGTCAGATCACGTCATCACGGCACACCGCACCTGACACTGTCAGACCACGTCATCACGACACACCGCACCTGACACTGTCAGACCACGTCATCACGACACACCGCACCTGACACTGTCAGACCACGTCATCACGACACACCGCACCTGACACTGTCAGACCACGTCATCACGACACACTGCACCTGCCACTGTCAGACCACGTCATCACGCACACCGCACCGACCACGTCATCACGACACACCGCACCTGCCACTGTCAGACCACGTCATCACGACACACCGCACCTGACACTGTCAGACCACGTCATCACGACACACCGCACATGCCACTGTCAGACCACGTCATCGCGACACACCGCACCTGACACTGTCAGACCACGTCATCACGACACACCGCACCTGACGCTGGCAGACCACGTCATCACGACACACCGCACCTGACACTGTCAGACCACGTCATCACGACACACTGCACCTGACACTGTCAGACCACGTCATCACGACACACCGCACCTGACACTGTCAGACCACGTCATCACGACACACCGCACATGACACTGTCAGACCACGTCATCACGACACACTGCACCTGACACTGTCAGACCACGTCATCACGACACACCGCACCTGACACTGTCAGACCACGTTATCACGACACACCGCACCTGACACTGTCGGATAACGTTATCACGAGACACTGCACCTGACACCGTCAGATCACGTCACCGCGACACACCGCACCTTACACTGTCAGACCACGTCATCACGACACACTGCACCTGACACTGTCAGATCACGTCATCACGACACACCGCACCTTACACTGTCAGACCACGTCATCACGACACACTGCACCTGACACTGTCGGATCACGTTATCGCGACACACCGCACCCGACACTGTCAGATCACATCACGACACACTGCACCTGACACTGTCGGATCACGTTATCACGACACACTGCACCTTACACTGTCGGATCACATCACGACACACTGCACCTTACACTGTCGGACCACGTCATCACGACACACTGCACCTGACACTGTCAGACCACGTCATCACGACACACCGCACCTTACACTGTCAGACCACGTCATCACGACACACCGCACCTGACACTGTCAGACCACGTCATCACGGCACACCGCACCTGACACTGTCAGACCACGTCATCACGACACACCGCACCTGACACTGTCAGACCACGTCATCACGACACACTGCACCTGACACTGTCAGACCACGTCATCACGACACACCGCACCTGACACTGTCAGACCACGTCATCACGACACACCGCACCTGACACTGTCAGACCACGTCATCACGACACACCGCACCTGACACTGTCAGACCACGTCATCACGACACACCGCACCTTACACTGTCGGATCACGTTATCCCGACACACTGCACCTGACACTGTCGGATCACGTCATCACGACACACCGCACCTTACACTGTCAGACCACGTCATCACGACACACCGCACCTTACACTGTCAGACCACGTCATCACGACACACTGCACCTGACACTGTCGGATCACGTCATCGCGACACACTGCACCTGACACTGTCAGACCACGTCTCGACATGAATATGTCAGGGTGTTTATTTCACGTCAGTTCTAGGTACTTCTTATTGATGCAATTCAACGATAATGCTTAAATGTGGTGACATCCGTGCAATAAGAGCAAAGATTAAAGATAAAGCAATATAAAAACAAATCACCCGACACAGGGTGAATGCGACGCGAAGACCTTTTTTTGCGATCGTGGGAAAAAATGTGCGATGGCACGCCACCCTATATTTCAGTAATGGTTGCCCATCTTGAATCGATTTGTAAAGTATGAGCAGTCAGCTCATGCCAAATAATCGAGATATGACTCAGTTTCTGGTGGCATGGTTGGTGCATGCCGCTTTGAATAACTTTTTCACCAGTGTTATTACGGTTGATATGTCCGGACTATTGACATTTCATTCTTGAGAACTGACCGGTCCGTGTCTTCCTACCAGTGACCCACTAAAGTCCAAATGAAGTTATTCACTTTTGTTGAACTTGAATGACCTTCCTTAAAAGGGACCTTTTGTCCGGCATGTTCAACATTTTGAACATTTCGGACATCTTGGACATTTTCTTTCAGCCCGAATTGAAAGTCAGTAATGCCATTTAAAGTCGTGAATTCCGGAATGTTAATGTTAAAACCAATGCAGGATATTGCAGTCGGTGGTTGGTAGTTGGTTTGACCTGTGACCTGGTCCTTAACCATGCACTTCTGACGAGGAAAATGTATGTTGATAAACCTGTACAAAACGATGACGCCCTCCGATGTTTGGTTCTCTGCACTTTCATTTATAAGCTATGAGCAGGACAGGTTGAACATGCCAATTCTCGACCTCCGGGAATGGTTCACCTTTGATCTGCCATAAAGAGTGGCTAAATGTCCGAATGTGTAAAAATTGAGCACCGTTTGTTTATCCAATGACACGCACGGCGCTGAGTATTTTAAATCTGTTTTATTTCATTTAGCGGTGAAATGGCTGGTAGCCTCTGTCGAATAAAACAAAACTGGAAATTTCACCGGGAAACTAGTGCTGGAGCCCACCACCCCTGCATGTCACAAATAACAAACAAAAACAATGCTTGCTGTAACAATAACATTAGGACTAAAATGAATGGTTTCGGGAGCACACATTTCGCGCGGCTGAACGTGACCAAGCCATCACTATTCCTCGCTGTGACGTGACCAACGCAATCAGCGAGCGGCAGGCGTTTTCTAATGTAAAAGTTGTCTGATTCCAACCCTAGATTTGATGACAGTTGTTCCACATAAGTAGAAACTAGCAAGTAGCATCAATTATCACCTTCCACTCCTCCCTTCTATTTCATAGCAGATCGTAAAATGAAAATACCCTTACTTCACTCTAATTCATAATTTAATAATTTATGCATTATTGCTGTTAGTGTTGATACTCAGTTATTTATTCGTGATATCGTGAATAATTAATTTCATTTCCAGTCGAAGAGAAACCATGAACTACAGGTTCTTGATCTTTGCCATATTGGGTTCAAAGTTTACTCTTGTATTACTCTTAGATTATATTCCAATTTCACAACTGATGCGAAATCAATTTTGGAGCGTTCACACGGAGTCTAAAAATACACAGATTTTTGGTGGCAATCGTATGCACAGATTAATATGAGCCATCATCTTAACATTCCATGCACCAACTTCCAAAAGTGAACTAATGTTAGGATGGATTATTTAGCCACATTATGCTCTGGACCGTATATAAATATCATATTAATGCATGACAATAAACAAATATATTGTTCGAATATAGTAATACTGATGTTTCATGGAGCATTTCACCTCGCACCCAACTTAAAGTAAACACTTTTAAAATATCAAACAAATGTAAGGTGGAAGAGCTGGTATTAGGTTAAGGATAGCAATGTTAATACGTTAGGTTAGACTATATCTTCACATCGTTCAGCATTTTATGCATTTTATTAGGATAAAGTAGAAAGGTTAAATATTACATTAATTATACAGGTAGCACTGTACCATGCTGCCCATGATGCAGCCGATAATTTGCAGAAGCGGAGCCCACCCCTCCCCCACTTCTATCACCGCCCCACTCCATGTTCAATAAAATATTTCATGATGTAAACCCAGCTTACTGTATTGCTCTACATCCATGGGACAATGGTCCGTATCCCAATCACTCTCCGTCTCGGAGCCTGCCTACCCATCGCTGGGTTGTCGTTGAGTAGTCGAATCACGAGCTGTCAACTTTATGTGGGGCGGAAAACTGCAGAATGTGATCGGTGGTTCCACACCTCCCAGACAAGCGGGATAGCTTCAGCAGGGTGCATGTTATTTTCGGCGTGGTATTCAGTGCCCAGCAAACACGAAGTGAAAAGAGTGAAGACTGCCGTTTTTTTCGGTCGCACTTAGTTTTGTTTTTATTATTATTGTGGTGTGCTTGTGTGGTAATTGGTGCAAATATTGGTGAATGGGCTGGCTGATTTGTGAGTAATGCTCTGTTTATCTTTGACCGCAACTACAAAATCCGATAGCTCGGGAGATTCAACAACATACATAAAAGACGTGTTAGATGTCATCTCTATAAACAATCGACGGCATGTGCATTACTGCTGCAAACACATACCCTGTCGCAAACACATATAATACAGAAGAAGTCTCCCCAAAAAATAGAGCCGTAGTCATTCAACTGTAGCATTTTCTATGAATTTAGTCACGTACTCGGCTTAGTGGGAGCTTTGCCTGTGCGTCAAGTGAAAAAAATATTATCGCACGCATCTGTCAAATTAAAGAGTGGCCTTCTCAGCATCTTGTTTTCCTTGTCAGATTTATCCGGCTGTTATGAGTTTACGGCCACACGCAATCCGGAAATCTAGCTCATTGGTAATAACACCACGACATTCGAATGCAGTCGTGATAGACTGGGCCATATAAAAGACATCGGCACGGTGATATTCGGGCATCACCGCTGCAGTAAAGGCATTATGACTTGGCAGCTCTTACGGTGGTCGCGGTGTAAACGGCCAGCGATCTGGCAGCTTTGTGACGCTATCGTTTCTTTACAGTCGGATATATAGGGACAGGCGCCTTATGCGACCTTATCACTTGCCCCGTTAGCTAATTAACTGCGGGTTCTATAGACTGCTTTGTGCTCCTTCACCAGAAACATGGCGTACCGCCATCTGAATGGATGTTGAGCAAGACTTGGGAACAGTCGGCATACACCTTCACGCATTGAGAACCACCTTAAGAGGTAGATCGTCGAAGGTGAGCGTCGCACATTAACCCAGGCATCTTTGTATCTCTTTCGATGTGAAACAGATGATGCAACTTGTTTTTGCCCCGACTTGGAGGCCTTTTCTGAATTCCCGACCGACTGGGAAACTGTGCCAACTGGATGTATTCGTGATTATGCCGGTGAATTTGATATTTGATATTTGCTAGAGAAGTTTAAATGATGAAATGATGAAATAGATAAATAAATGTATGCTCTATGTGGCCCGGTAGCAGAAAGGTGTAATCCAACCCCTGTGTGTGCGTGTTAGAGCTACGTTGGGATCGCGTGCCGGAACCCACGCACCCCTGAGACTGTTTTCAATGGACATACCACCACCAGGAGGACTTGGACAAAAACAAAATTTGTTTAGTTGATATTATGCCGGAAGAAGCAGTCATTTTGAACTTGTCAACGAGTCAGGCGCAAAATTTAGTTCAGAGAAAGCATAAATCAGTGTGCTTTAGATCATTCTCGATCATGCCAGGCTTGCATCTGGAGCACAAGTGCACAGTTCATGTTCTATGATGTATGCGCAATTAATACACACACCATGAATACACATATGCGTGTAAGCTGTGCATTTTGAGTCTGGCCGCTCGAATATAAAATGTGGTCGACACAAACATACTTCGCCATCAGTCCGATTATGGAATTAAGTTGGATTGCGGCAGGTTATTGATGTCTCACTTGCGATGGCAAAGTTAATTTCAACCAGGAATCATTTTATTTTTGTGTCTGCCCTCCGTCCATAGCGAGGGCCGCGGAGTGCTCGGACACTACGTGCACAATGAGGACCATAAGTGTTCGGTAATAGCCTGCCCAACGAGAATGATGGAGTGTTAGGTCGTAATAAGGATAACGGGAACTGCCGAGTGTTTGGTCGTAATAAGGATAACTGATACCATCGAGAGTGTGGTCATAGCATGCATTGCGAGGACTATGTTTGTGAATGCCACTGGATTTATTGAAGCATAGTGGGAGATTCAGGGGGTGGTGACAGATCAGTGGTGGGCGGTGACAGATCAGTGTGCCAGCAGACTAATTCGTCGGGTGTGAAGCGTCGCTAACTTTGGAGAGGGAAGGGGATGCATCTAGCTGTAGAGTACCAGTCGCAGAAACAAAGATAAACGTATTCATGTTAGTTTGTGTTGAACACTGGCATTGCATATCGGAGCACTTGATAATGTATTGCAAATCGAATAGAATGGGATAGGTAATCACAAGGTTATTTTTGCATGCTAGTAACATAAAAAGAGAACAGGAATGTGACTGACTAAGGGAGGGTGAAATGGCCAATGTCTTAGTGAATGCCGCTTAGGCTAAGGCTCTTGGAAAGCTGGATTGATTGAAAATGTAGGCCGATCCAGGACTTCCAAATGAGGGAGGGACAAGCAACCTCCGTGGGGCTCCTTTGATAATAGTGTACCGTGTGCATCCACAAGAAGGTAACTCTCCTCTTTAAGACCTAAGTGCCTTCAATGGGGATTCCGCGGACATTTTCGAGCAAGCCATCATGATCCGAGAGTCTATGGTGGCACGGTCCATACGACCTCCCTCTGGAACCACCTTTAGACAAGGTGAGAGAGGCTGAGTGGTAGTCAGAAGCACCCGACGACCAGACATTGTGCTGATGAACAGAAACAACTGACAAGGTGAGAGAGGATGAGTGGTAGTCAGAAGCACCCGACGACCAGACATTGTGCTGATGAACAGAAACAACTGCTCAGACCCTCCAACAATTGCGTATTAGATCATACTACAGTAAAACAGTAATGATGATCGGAGAAACAGGAAATTGCCCCATGCTGCCAGTGTCCGTCCTTCCGTTGAAGCTGCCCAGTGCTAGCATATGTTCCTCCTATGTTATTGCGCGTTTGCCTAGCTATCTCCACACCCATCATATAAGAAATATGACAATCCGACAATGTTTTCATCCAACGAATGTGAGCTAAACATGTGCTCGAATGCTTCTTTGCGAAATATGTGCAAGATTCCTCGGCTTTTGACAAAATCTGAACTTCGTCCTCACCCTTGAGGTCAATTAACGATCCAACAAGATCACATTTGATGTCAGTCGTGAGATATCACAACACTGTTGGCTGGTTTTTGTTTTGACTTTCTAGCCCGCTCTGTTTGGAATTTCCATGGGATCGTACCCTTGCCATTCGAAAGTGATAAGCCTTCGAATGCCTGTGAGGGTTGGTAGTTTTACATGACTACAATTTCGTGATGGATTATGGTAATAATAAAGTAGCGCACGTGGCGAATGGTCCTTTTAAAAACATGCACATGGAACCTAAAGTTTGTGTGCAATGGTAATGGGTGATGGATGATGGATAATGACGTATAGGTTAATGACCTTGTATGATAATAATAAAAAAATACGGACGATGTCAAGTGGGAAAGATCATTGACTTACCGCCTGTTTATACCTGAACAATCAAACATCAATTTGTACTACAAGATGAGCTCTAGTTCACTAACGCTGACGAATGTGCAATGTCGTTGCTGTTTTAGCACACATTCGCTTGAAATTCCCTGAAGAATGTTGTCATACTTAGGTAGCCTGAGTGCCGGACCCAGGCTACCTGTCAAGCCCTGACATGATCCGGATTTGTCCCTGGCATCAAAACATTCAACAAAGATGCACAATCAGTTACTGCAAATTTCAGAGAGCTGTCTTAGCTGTTTGGCGCCAATGAGTAAAACGCTGACTGGGGGGGGGGGGCAACTTCCCCCTCCCCACCTTGGCAGGCGAAGGTTAAACCAGTCTGACAGGGGCCCAAGTTCTGTCGGCTGGGATTGATGTGTAAATAATTAAGTCTGGATGATAGTTTGGATGACACCAGAGGAATAGCTTCCATTGCGGGTTCGAGCTTGGGTGGTATCGGGCTTCAGCCACAACTGATTGCACGTTTCTAGCTTAGTTCTGAGTCCAGATCGACCCCATTTGTTTACTGTTGTTGTTACACAGGGCGTTTCTGACGTCTAATTGAATGGCTCTTGGTAATGACTTTGGGAATGATGACTGCCCACTATTCATATTTTATGTCGTTCATTGCAATAATCACAAATGAAGTGGGATGTGTAACGCAGAGCAGCCTTCTGACCGGCCACACCCAGAACAAAGCAAGAGAGAGAGAGAGAGAAAGAGGCATGTGATGCACCAAAAATCTTCACTGGGTATCACTTCTGGATCAAGCGGGAGGAGGTGGTTCGGAATTGTAGTAGAAGGCTGTGCTTGTAGATGCATGATCGATCAAATTTTGAACAACGAGCACAGGGAGAGTGAAGCTCGAGCGAATGCTAATAACGAAACAGTGTTCATGAGGAACCCGACCCGACCCGACCCGACCCGACCCGACCCGACCCGACCCGACCCGACCCGACCCGACCCGACCAGACTCGTCCCAACAGTCTTGTTTCCAAAATATTGCTAACTTTGTCTTGCTGCAACATCTCAAGTACAGCTTTTCCATTCTAAAAACATATGTTCTTAAAAGTTTGCCTTTCACCAGCTTCCATTGCAATATTCCTTCTGAAGTGCCTGCAATATGTGCCATAAGAAAGGGTTTCGTGGCCACACTAATGCACCAGTCAGGGGTGCTGTTTTATGTACTTTTAATGGAGGAAGTGCCTCCTCAATGTTGGCTTTACCCCTCAATGATTTAAACTTTTAACATGGAACCCTATGGAGGGTGCCCACCAATCCATTTGGACCTTCAAGTATTGTGCCATCCCCCCAGTAATTGTCAAAATCAACGCCCGTGGTATCAGGACAGCTTGTCACAAATTGTGACAAGCTCTCCTGTCATGAATTTCACACTGCATTCACTTGTAGATACACTGCGTCCATTATATGCACAATCAAGGCCACGCCTAGGCAATTCCGTATCCTTAAAAAAGAGGTGCCATGTAACTCAAACAACTACAACGGCAACCCCCTCTCGTGTACTATGGTGTTTGTGTTGCCATGGTGAGGCTCCGGCACATCATGTCGGCCGCCTGTCACCAGGAATCCAGCAATTGGCGACTCTTCGGAATACTGTAGCAAGTCATCTGTTCTGTTCGGAATGCGGTAGCAAGTGGTCTGTTCTGTTCGGAATCCTGTATCAAGTCATCTGCTCTGTTTGGAATCCTGTGGCAAGTGGCCTGTTCAGCTAGGAATCTAGTGACGGGAAATCTGTTGCGTTTGCTTTTGGTGTGTATCCACGCCTGGCAGCGTCTGTGCAGTGTACCCGGGGCGAGTGAAACATGGCTCTCGATTACGCTTGGTATGCCTCCAAACCAAGCGACTCACCTGCAGTTGCATTATTTTTTAGGGCTTGAGATTTCCAGGTGAGACGTCTCCTTTGTGCTATAGCCGAAGCAGCTGACGCGCCCAAAAATCTCAACTACCCGCACAGACGTCTCCTTTGTAAGACCCTGCAAGCACGTAGACTCCGAAGTCCGGGCACAGTGGAGTGGTCATTATCACTACTTTGTCGGACCTGTTTGTCTGGCTTGGGCCACGAGAGGTATTTGATGAGTAGATATTAATGTGGATACCCAGGCTCCCTCACTCCCCCACTTAGGTCTTCTTTGATGTTCACCCACTCACCCACCCACCCACCCGCTCCCCCACTATCCCAGTGCCCCACTCTCCTACTCTCTTACTCTCCCATTCCCCCTATCACCTACTCCGCTCTCCCCATTCCTCCACTCCCCACTCCGTGCGCTCTTGCGGCGCTCTTCCACAACGAGTCGGCGGAATCGACGCCGCGTTGGACGCGGCCGCCGCTCCCAACGACCGCCTGCGGCCCTGCGCACGGCCGCAAACAAGTCTGCCTCTCATCGGTGCATTATGGAGCGGCCGGCCGGGTGTGTCAGTCATAAATACGTCGCGCCGGCGCGCCGGCCGGCCAGGCAATCTCGGCGCGCCGCGTCTGTTTTGCCGCCACACGCGCCGACCTTGATCCGCCACTGGGGGCGAGCCGGCGAACTGGTGATCCGTGCGAGCTGTTGCGCGCCGCGACCGGTCTGCCGGTGTCGTGGCACACCCACCACACTTTCCGACAAACAAACAGCACCCGTCGGGGCGGTCACCGTGCGGTCGCTCCGGCCGTGGTGCGACACACACGAGATGGCGTTGGTCAGGCGATGGGCGCCGCGCCCACAGACCAAAATTACAACGTTTATGGACCCTGGTAAATCATTTTTGACAACATTCGATTATATGTTAGTGCTGTGTGCATGCTTGTTCACTTTGGGCGCAATTACTGCCTGCACCGACAACAATCACCTGGGTATTGTGCAAATAAATAATACCTGAAGTGAAATTTTTCTAACGTAATATACCCCTAACACACGGCGAAAATGTCGTCCCTTTCCACCCCATGGCGAATAAACGACAGAAATTTAATTGATTCAAACAAAGAAAATGAGTGACGGCTATATGTGATTGTGGGTGATATTTCTGCGGGCAGGCTGAAGCCCCAAGTTTTGAGTCGCTCTGCTATGTGGTCTAGTGCTGTTTGAATGGTATTCTCGGCTTTTAGGAAGCACTACACTGTTGTCAGAATGGCTATGTCGTTCGCAAAAAGTGAATATTTTAGTGATGTGTCGGTGTAGTCGGAAAGTATGTCGCTAATCTTGTTGAGGAAGAGGCCGGCAAGAGCCCGCTCCCGCGTGCCAGGCCCGGATCCTGAGGTGTGGTGCATGACGTGACGTGACGTGACGTGACGCTGCCACATCTGACCTTTGGGCTCCTGTCTCTGAGGAAGTCGAGAATGTAGTGTGCCACGTTTTCTGGATATGCTTAGCTTGTAGGGTTTGTGTGTCAGTGCGGACTGGTGTACTCGGTCGAATCAGACAGTTACGACTATGTATGCAATTATTGTGGTGTGTTTGTTGCGTAGACTACGTTTAATGTCATGCACTAACCCTATGAGATTGCCTGATTGCCTATGGTTGATTTTAGACTCTGGAAGCCGCACCTAAATTCGTCGAGCATATTCTTGTTTTTCAGGAAATGTCGCAGTGATGTGCTGACCGTTCGTTCGACCAGCTTACTAGCGCAGCTAGTAAGTGAAATAGGTTTATACTCTTTTGCAGTAGAATGCTCTTCGTGCGGCTTTGGTAATGGGATGACTATACTCTCCCGTCATGCAGCAGCAAAAGTGTTATTTAGGCATAAATCGCTGAGGCAGCTAGTATGAAGTTTGTGTTGAGATTTTGCGAAAAGCTGGTAATGGATGTCGTCCAGCCCAACCGACGTGTTTCCACACTTCCTGACGGCAAGGTTAAATTCGTGCATAGTGAATGTTTGATTATAGTTTTCTGTGTTGTTAGTCAAAATTTGCATTGGTTGCGAGGGCGCCCAGAGAGTTTACTATGGCGAGGTTGTAGGTATTGTTTCCAGCGACACTGGTGTAGTGCACCTTAAAGTGGTCTACGACTTATTGTGAGTCAGTTACCCCGTAATGAGCAGCAAAACTTCCGAATACGATGCGATTAGGAAGACTTGCGAAAATAATGCTCTTGCAAACGAGCTTTTGCGTAGCAAAACTTGCGAAAAGCTTAACGCAAATTTATGCTTCGGTAGGTGGAAGTTTGCGATAAGCGCCAATCATGAACAAATTTCGGTACGGCTGCTAGGGCCATGATTCTTCTTGAAGCTATTCTCTGATAAGTTTTGGGTAAATTTGTGGTAATTGTGAAAAATAAACGTCTTGTTTTTATTATAACTGCAAACCTAGTGATGAAGTACAAAAATCAGACACGTAACAGCTGAAAGCGGCGCTGAGACGTCACATTATTAGTGCGTGCCCCGACCGTGAGTTTTACGATGTGGCGGAGTGTTCAACTTGCATTTGATTCACGAAGAAGAAAAGGCTATGTTGTCATCGATAACGTGTCATCGGCTACGTGAATCCTTCAAATTTACAGATTCCCTATATACCTGCCCAGCAACCTCTAACTGCGTGGATCATTGATGATATCTTGTGCCTGTGTATGCCGTTGCTCGAAGCAGGTGCGTCAGAAGCGCACAAATGCGCCAAATATTCTGAACTTTTCACCACATTGCATCAGCCGTCAAATCGCAAAAATCCGATTAGGTGGCTGCCTTGCTCTTGTAAACGGGCCGCGCGATCGGAACTTTTGCGAATCGACCGGATCGGAAATTTCCGTTTACGGCTGACCTGCTCATGCAAACGGGATAAGTGATGTACTGTTCTCTTAACGTTATCTGGGGAAGGGCCAGATGGCGGGCGTTTCAGGTTGAAGCGCTTCATCAGGTTTCATATTCTGCTGGTAGGGGTGAACCTATTGAATTATGCCGTGGGGGGTTGCCAAGAGCTTTGACGCGCTGTTCGATTTGTGTAGCGGCAGTGTTATTGAGACTGTCTGCATGCTGAGAGGTGTGCATTGCACACGTATCTTTTGCACTGCTTGTGGGCGCGGCGATGGCCGGCATTTGCTCTTTGATATTCTTGGGTCCACCAAGGCGCTGATGCTCCTTTTCGAGTATTTGTATTTATTTATTTTAGGGATCCATTCTTGCGTTGCCGAGCTGTTGGCCCTGAACATTGCATCGGTTTTGCTGTTCTCTGAACTGACGTTGAGGTCCACCTAATCCTTGAATTTGTCCAGTCCGCTCTTTTCAAGTTCCTAGATGGTCTGTACTTTGGTGTGGTGGATAGCGTCCGTGCTGAACCTGTTTGTGATTGTGTAGTCAGCACGGGTGTCGTCTAATGCTGGCCAGTCAAATGATGAGCTTTGTCGCTAGGAGCAGCACGTCAAGTCTATAAAGTGGCCGAACCTTCCAATGTCGGGCTGTGGCTGGTGATGGCCCTTGTGTTTAGGAGCACTAAGTTTAAACAGGCAAATAATTGATGTATGTGGGATATTCGTATAGCCTCCAGGGCTTCGGAACACCATTAACTTCAACACTGACATCAGACTAAATGAGGAGGGACGTTCTCGGGTCTGCTGGCCGCCATTCCCCGGCGACGAAGCACTTAATTATCGGACGTTCCGCGCCGGCTGCTTTCGCCATCGACTCACTATTCCCACTTGCACCACATGGGCCGTAATGTTGTGGTTCGCCGATTTGGCGAGTTTTCCCCGGGCACGAGCGGCCGCAGCCAGTTGTTTGGCTCGTCGGCCGGGACGGGCCGCATGCATTAGCATAATTGGCCGGTCGGAGTTGACGGGTCGCCCGAAGACTAACACGTCCGGCGGCGTCGAGCGCACCCATCGCCCACCGCCAGTCGGCGCGCAGGCCGGCCGGGGTGCGTCACTCTTTGGGAGACTGCGTCGCCGACGTGGCGACTCACACGCCCATCTCGGCGACTGGTCGCGTCGCGGACACGGCGCCACAGCAGACGGCGCCGGTGGCACGGCCGCAGGCCGGCCGCTGTGCGTCACTCTTTGGGAGACTGCGTCGCCGACGTGGCGACTCACACGCCCATCTCGGCGACTGGCCGCGTCGCGGACACGGCGCCACAGCAGACGGCGCCGGTGGCACGCACGTGACACGATCGGGTCCGTGTCGGCCACTCGGCGGTCGTTGTGGCCTGCGAGTGTATCGGCGACCTCGCGTGGCCTCGAGTGGCCTCGGCTCGGTGGAGATGTGGGCGGAATCGCCGCCTGCGTAGTGACAACGGGCCACAGCCATGAGGAACATTGTTGTCGCCTGATGCGAGCACGCCGTCCAACCCTCATCTTCTTGTCCTCCTAATGGCCCGCAATCTACACGCATCTTCACTACTTCCCTGTCGAGAACTTTAAATTCCGTATATAATACAACTTGTTGCCATTTGCATCCTTGCTATGCTAATGCTGCCACATATGCAATGCTATGTCATCATGACAGCCCACATCGAGTTGTATCCACCCCGTCCTTCGGTCATGTAGTATTGGCAGTTCGCATTCGAGTGTGGAGACATCACAATTAATGTATCCGTCTGACAGCACAACCTTCTCGACAGTGAGGAA